>SMGU01001702.1:0-12120 GCA_004348175.1 Puccinia novopanici
TAACACAACCCCCTCCCTGTTGGAGGCTGTTTTGGAGGGCCGATGGCTGGCGCGAAACGCGTGCCTCCGAAGGAGCCTCGCGCTTTTCGGAGCCTCGCGCTTCGCGCCAGCCATCGGCCCTCCGACAGGGAGGGCGTTGTGTTAAGCTAGACCACCGCTCGTCTGTCTGTGTTGGAAAGTCTCCTGTCTGTTCAACTGTCTCTTATATAAATATATTTATATCCTCGCAATGCCATCTTCTCCGGCCCATAATTCCGCATAAGATTTTTTGGAAGCTCATCTTCTGCAAAAGAAAAAAAGTCTTGTTTTTTTCTTCTCTCTCCGGTGAGATCTCATGTGAATTCTCTTTCTCTTCATGCTGCAAGCATATATGCTCGCAGCAGCAGCAGGAAGAGGAGGAAAAAAAAGGAAGGGGACTTGGAGTGCACATGGACTTGGAAGCATCGCAGAGAGTGCGTCTAGAAGAGACCCGAAGAAAAGCATAGTAACTCGAGGAAACTGGTCCGTTCTTCCCTTTTTTTTTTATCTCTCTTTGCCTAGAATCAGAGTTTGACGGGATCATGGGTGTGAGGGGGGTGGGGAGGCTGCACCAGTCAGGTAGAGTGAGCCCACTTGGAGGCAAGTGAGCACGCATACAATAAACAAAGATAGTAGATCTATCCACTTTTCAACTTATCTGTACAGACTGTTTAGTTGAAAAAATAACATCCCGGAAAATCATTCTGATGGGGCGTATTTGAGCACATGAATACACGGGAGAGAGAAAAGACAGCGTGTGTGTGTGTGTTTTACGATATAGATAATACCAATCAGGGACAGGTCCAAGCCAGGAGTGAGAAAAGGCACGACGGTAAGGGGAAGAGAGTCTGATGAGTCAGAGTGACTATCGATGTGTGCGGGTAGCCGGGCTGCGAGACCGGCGTCTGCTGTGGTCGTGTCTCGAGTCATGAGGATTCGAATCTTGGCCGACGACTCGGCCTGCTAGAGTTCCCATGTGGCCGATGGTCATCTTGTCTTCGATCGTCGTGTCTGCGATCGTCGTGTCTGCGATCGTCGTGTCTTCGATCGTCGTATCTTCGATCGTCGTGTCTTCGCTGGTCGTGTCTCCGATGGTCTTCCTGTCGTGGATGGTCTTCCTGTCTTCGACGATGATCGGAACCACCATGATCCATGGATGCCCTCTCGTACTTAGAGTCCCTAGCCGTACGGGATGAAGAGTTTTTATTGGGATGGTGGTCGGGGTGTTGACGCTTGCCAGTCCTTTTATACACCCAATCCGAATGCCTGTATTGCAACAAGGTGAGCTTTTTACGAGAGAAGAAGGCAGAGGAGGATTGGAAGAGACGTACAGTTTTGATACGGACTGAGAGAAGTCGACGTGGATTCTACGGTCGTCGATGAGGACGCCATCCATCTTGAAGTAGGCGCGTTCGGCGTCCTCCTGTTCAAGGAATTCGATAAAGGCGTACTGGAGGGAGTCACCAGTTTGGGGTCCGTGATGACCTGACAACTGAGGATGGTACCGAAGCGTGAGAAGATTAATTCCAGGTCCTCGGAGCGGGTGATGGCGTTGAGTTTGCAGACGAAGAGGATGTTTTCCGGGGGCGATACCTCCGCAAAGGGCAGGTCGCCCACCATCTCTAGTGTCAACGCCTGCGCCCGAGCCTCCCGCTCGCGACGCCGCTCCTCAACTATCTCCGGGTCCTGCTCCTCGTCCAGCTCTTCATCGTCACCCACACGCAATATTTTTTTACCCTCCTCGTGTTGATGGGCGGGAGGTTCGATGGGGATTGGGACGGGATGGTGAGGCCGGAGGGGTCCGGGAAGGGGTCGTCGAGGACAATGACGTGGCGCAGTCGGATGTCGCGTAAAGGACGGCCTTGGTCATCGACCAAGACCTCGTTGATCTTCTCGAGCGTGTCGAACCCCTCCACGAGTCTCCCAAACACCACATGTTTGCTGTCCAGCTCGTTCAGTCCATCCACTAGCGTCAGGAAGAATTGGCTGCCGCATTTCCCCTCCGCTACGGCCATCGAAAGCGTCCCCCGTCGCCCATGATTCAGCCACTTCTGGTTCCCCTTTTGCACTCCTAGCTCGCTCGGGAAGTATCGCTTCCCATAGTACTCTGGATCGCGCCCCTCCGCCCGCTCCAGCCGCGCATATATGGACTCGCCGCCTGTGCCCAGATCGGTTGGATCGCCCGTCTGAGCGATGAAATCTTTTTGCACTGTGTTATTTTTTTTGTTTTGTTTTCAGGAGTCAAGTCAGTATAATAGCAGTTGTTGTTGTTGTTTTGTTTTGTTTATCGTTGACTCACCGTTAAAGAACGAGCAAAA
This sequence comes from Puccinia novopanici, assembly GCA_004348175.1. Lineage (NCBI taxonomy): Eukaryota > Fungi > Basidiomycota > Pucciniomycetes > Pucciniales > Pucciniaceae > Puccinia > Puccinia novopanici. The sequence goes on from SMGU01001702.1 coordinate 2,337, forward strand.
GTTGTAGTAGTATGTCTTGCATAATTTCAGAAGTTTTCGCAGGTTCTTGGACACAGTTCCACCTCCAAATCGACGACGAGGTCTCCTAAGCTAGTCTTGAGTGAGGATGTGAGTGTTCGAGACAAAAGAAAAAAGGAAGAAGAAGAGAAAGTTACTCAACTTCGAAGAGTACACTCATCGGAGAAGACGATCGGCTTGAGTTGAGTGTCTCGCCAACAAAAATCAAAAAAGTTCTGTTTTCTTCCAACCGGAGAACTCTCATTACTGGCCAACTGGCTCGGCCTCAAGACTCTCATCAACCACCAGCCATCCAGAGGAGGAACTGGCCGGATAGAAGCATGTCCGCCCACGCCCCAAGCACCCATCGGACTCTTTGCCACCTGGACAGCAACCGAGCTGTCCGTATGGAACCCAAAACCTAAATCGTCATCACCAAGCTGGTCAGGTCGCAGGATAGTCTGTCTCGATTGGGCAAGAATCGATTCGTCAAATGGAAGCGGACAAGGCGGAACACCTGTTGGTCATTCGGTCGGTCCAGTTCTTCCTCCTTCTCCATCCACCGGTGACAGAGACTCATTCATTTCATGTTACTATGCCCATATGTAGACCGTCAAGTCGGCCTTGATCATCTATCGATTGGAAGCCTTGCCGGACTCCTCCGTATACACCCTGCCGCCCGATCATTCCACTTCCTCCTTTCAACCGGTCCTGCAGATCGAATTCCCTTCCCCACGTTGGCACTCAAACTCGTCGGCGAAATACCGCGAGTCGATAGCACTGAAGAAATCAGCTGTTGGTATTTCTTGCTTATCATCATCATCCCTCTTGAAACCCTACCCGTTATTGATTCTTACTTCCATATTATGTACAGTCTTGCCCTCACTCCCACCCATATTTGATCGGCATTCCAGTCCTGCTCCTCAGTAAGAACTATCTCCTGTCTTCAATCCGCCTTTCTTTCTTATCTTCAGATTCTCATCCCTATCCCCATCACTATCAACAACAAATCCAACCCTTAAATTCAATTCCTTCTGTCAAATTTTCACCAAAAAAACATTGTTGGCGAACTTCGATTGGTTCATAGATAAATCAGGTTAGTTTTGCATTCGTCCTCATCCTAGGATTACGGAAAGATTAAAAGTTGCCTTTTTTTATGCTTCATAGTGACATTAATTTCAATCACGTACTCCAGCGATCTGAATGTGTACTCTTTGTGACATCAGATGGTCGGGGTATGTAGACACCTCTTATGTGTGCGTAGAACACCTCAGGCAGCAGCACATCCCGCACAGCAACACGGGTCATAGAGGATGAAGAGGTAGGGTGGATGGGCAGTTGCTTCCATGAGCCCGTCGAGCGACTGGCCCATCTTCCTAACCGGCGCCTGTGCGATTAACTTTCGATTCAGTCTAGTCGCCATCGGTGTACAAAAGTAAGTCTTTTTTCACATTTTTTTTTTCTTTCCTTTCTCTGTTTTCTAATAAATTGATCACAGTTCTTACTTTTCAGTCTTCTCTTACTTTCCTTTTTTTTTGTGTGTGGCCTGATATAATCATAAAGAGGGATTGTAGATGTCTATAACTTGAGAGGCTCAGCTTTCCTCACCAATTATTCCCATTCTGTGGACCTTTCGGCCAGCCAACAAAGCACGGGACAGAGGGAAGAGTCAGGAGAAGCAGTGGTCAATGCATGTGCTTGGTGTGTTCGTCTTCTGCCTTTCCCTCAATTTTCTTTACCTGCGCCCTTACCCTATTGCAATCAAACATAGGACTTCTGATGGACATGCATTGGCTGTGGCAGCCTCGAACGGATTATCCGTTTGGTCCGTCTATGGTCGTCTCCAAACATCTGCTGTAACTCCTGAGCCGGACTCGCATGAAGTCAAGTTTGAAGATTATTTCATGGGTTCTTGTCGCAGCTTGGTTTGAGTCATTTTTTGTGATTGTAATAAGTGACAGGTCTTGGATGACTTATTTTTTGTTTTTGTTTTGGCAGTTCTGGGGGCCTGGAAATTTCGAACTATTTCTCTTAACTCCTCCCACCCCTTCTCCCACGCGATATATCGCCGAAGATCAGCTGTTCGTTTTGCCGTTCGCTCAAAGCGCTGTTGCGACGCTACATTCCCCGGTGCGACCCGTTCTTTTTTTTTTTTATTTAGGTCTGACGAGATTATTAATTTTGAAGGTATTTTTTTTTTCATAAGGACAATACAAAGCAAGGATTTTTACAGTTAGAGGATCGAATATCAGTGTATCGAGGGTCGGAATGTGCGGATTTATCGGTGATAAATCCGTCATCAGAAGTATGGCAACACATCAAGATCCCAGCGGATTACATCAGTACAAACTGGCCGATCGAGTGCAGTTGCATTTCTGAGGATGGGAAGCTGCTGGCCGTCGCGGGCAAACGCGGGTTCACTCACTTTAATTCGGTCTCTGGCAGAAATAACAGCTCCATGTTTGCGGCGGGTGCCCTGCGGCTGTTTCTGTTACAAAGCTTGTTTTTTTCTAAAAATTTCCCTGAATTGATCCAGGGTTTATATTTTTACCCATTTTGCAAACTCGTTTTTTTTTAAAAAAAAAAAACTTAAAAAGGCTTGGTCGCGTAGCTATCTCATCGGCTGAGTAAACTTTTCTGTGTCCTTTTTTTATTCAACAAAATAGATTCGAATGTTCGCACGAGAAAACACACTGAGCTTATCAAATTGCTTATTCGAACATCCGCTACAACATCCGATTGTTTTGTTATCAAGATATGACACATCACTACTGATCTACACCTCTGACAACACGTTAACGCACATGATCATCAAAGACGAAGCGTTGATAGAATGTGGGAAGATTGGGCTTGAGGGTGTAGTAGGGAGTCCGTTACTAGTGCGAGGGATCTCGTGGCTTCTTCCGGATGTACAGCACTGTTTTGGGGAGCCAGAGAAGGACCTGGATCATGCCACGATCATCCTATTGATAGGCGGGAATCTGGTCGTTCTTCGTCCCCAACGCTCCGATCTCCTCGCCCAGGTCAAATACCACTTGCAGGTCCTCGCCGACCGCGTCGAATTCTATTGGGCGGGCACTCACCTCGATAATCTTTTGTTGGATAACTCCCTCTGGGCTTGGGACTCCTCTCAGGTCTCCGTTTGGCTCGACGCCCTTTCTATAGATGTCTCCACTTCTTCTCACAGAGGCATGGAAAAAGGGCCGTTGGATCCCCCCGTTCAGAATAAACTCACTATCCCTCTCAACTTTCATCCCCTGTGTGAGTACTCTCCGTCTTAATCTTAATCCTCTGCTCGATCTTTCTGTCTGTACTAATGATTTATTTCACAAACTTTCGCGTTATAAGCGGTCTTAATGGATAAAGGTATCTTCGTTGGAATCCATCAAGAAACCGTTGTCAAAAAATCTCTCAGTTTCGCCTTGTTTAGGATTGTTACTAGTGTCAGTCTTTTTTTCTTTGAAAGAATACACGTCTGGCCACAATTGATATTTTTCTCGGTTCTTTCATGTTTTTTTTTGTGGAAACAAAAGACTGAACTGTTTATCTATCAAGTGATCAAGTTTTACTTGAGTAGAGGCAAGATGGATGAAGCTGTGGAATTTGGGGCCTATTATTCGAAATTGATTTATTTTTCACATTCGTTGGAGATGCTTCTGCACACGGTCTTGGAAGAAGAAGAAGAGGGAGGAGCAAGTTTCAAGATTGATCATGACGGAAAAGCCGACTCGAAGAAGACTAGAGAAGCTAGTAGTACTACGACCGACGAGACGGAGAGAAAAGGACTATTACCCATGGTGGCGGAATTCTTGGACTATTTCAAGGAGTCTTTGGAGGTGGTAGTGGGATGTGCACGCAAGATCGATATCAAGCAATGGAAAAAGCTGTTCAGTATCGTCGGGAAACCGCGGGACTTATTCGAGAAGTCGTTAAGCTTGGGACTCCTACATGTGGCCTCCTCCTATCTCCTGATTCTTAACCATTATTACCTCGATGACGAGTCTTCTTTCTTCCATCATCACAATCCTTCCCCTATTCCCAACCACCACTCGCTGCAAGAGCTCAAGCTCGATCCTGATCTGCATCTTCATCATGCTCCCGCCCCAATGCCCTCCCAATCTCCCTCTCCTCTCATACCCGATCAGGACCATTATTCTATAGAAATCATCTACGCCGATACCGTCAGACTATTCAAAATCGGAATCCAAGTCAAGAATTGGACGGTAAGTATTCTCTCTTTTCCTACTCATATATATATATATATATGGATTAATATGTATGGGGATCAAGTCACTTATTCACACACACGCCGACTTTTCTTTTCATGATGACCATAACAACCACTTTTTTGGGGTGGTTTTCTTATCAGTTGTGTAAAGAAGTGATGCGGTTCTTGTTCTCCCTCGATCACTCCGGAAGGCTCCTCAAGAAAGCACTACACGAATCTGGGCTTTCTGGTGATGATTAATCTCTCTCTCTTGTATTGGTTCGCCATAATTTTCAACAGGACGTCTCTAGCAGTCTTCTTCTTCATTGCGCTCTACATATATATTTTCTTGTTGCCCTTTCCTAATAACTTTTTTTTTTTTTTTTTACTTTCATGTGCTTTGCTTTTTGGCATATGTATGTATACTCCTGCTTTCACACCTCCTTGTGTGTTCTTAGAGATGGGTTTTCTTATCTTTATTGTGATTCCTGTGTATCCAGCCTCTAGATATATATAATCTCTGACACAACCACCCACACATAATTACTTGTATGTTTTTTTGATCTCTTCATGATTTTATGTATTAATGCTCCCAATGTGACAGGTGACAAACAGAAGAGTATTATTGGAGGTTCTAATTTTTTTTTTTTTTTTGGTGGAATAAAAAATAATTAGGTTATAAGCCATAGCCAAAGGCAACTTAAGCTGAAAGAGACCTGAGAACTGATTGGGGAGGCTCAAGTGTTCCACAATAGTACTGAGAGAAAGGTCAAAATGTGATTCTCAGGATCTGTGTGGTCAAAACAGATGGTTTTTTTTTGTCATTCAGTAGCCTAAGGTGAGTCCAGTAGCCTAAGGTGAGTCCAGTAGCCTAAATAGAAGATTGGCTTATTTGTTGGCTGCTCAGCCAGGGACATTTTGAATAATCAAACACAAGAGAGCTTGACCTGTGAGAAAAGGAGTGATATGATAAAAAAAGAAAAATAAATCATAGAGAGAAGAGGTCAAAGAGAGAGTTTCTAACAGGAGGACTTCCCTTTAATGATCCTGCAGCTCCCTGCAGTACCTTTCAAGTTAATTATGTGGCTGTGGGAGCTGGGTGTTCAGCCTCCAGCTTCTCTGGCAAATGTTTCAAATTTTTATTGATAAAGATAGTATTGTTCATGTAGTGGCAGCATCTAAGCTACTGAAATAGTGATTAAAGGCACTTGGTTGTGCATTGGGTGTTGATAAGGGTGGCTTGGAAAGGTGATGATAAGAAACGTGAAATAGCCTCCAATATTGAAATCATGAAATGTTCTTCTCAACTGGATTACAGGGAGGGAAATGCAGTTCAAGCACACATATTCTTCCTGTGGAGACAGTCAGGGATTTATTTTTTGTGTAAGTGGGTACACTGATGTGGTTTGAGGAGTCTCACAAGCACCAGGAATTGTGCTGGTTGTGACAGCTGGAGCAGCCAAACAAGAGAGCTCAAGGCTTGTAAAAGTCTCTACAAGAGGATCCAGGATGGCTATTGACCATGTGGATGGTGGTGGATATGTACTTCCAGTGAGTAAAAAGAAGACTGTACAGGCCGGGCACATAATTGGTGAACTACTTGGTGGAGTATTCACCACACTATCTCTAAATATCTCAGGGCTGAATGCACTTTCTGGGGGCAGTCCTAGCAAAACCAGGGGCTTATATATCTTCAAGGATGCCTCTAAGGTGCACATGGAAGGTTCTTCAAGGCCTCTCAGGTTCTCAGAAGTCAGGTAGTAAGGTGATCAAAGAATTGAATTAATTTATTAGGCTATGCTCTAATTAACTCTTAAATGATTTGGAATTAGGGTATTTGTGAGCACACTTGATGCCAAGATCAAGGATCTTCTAGCTACAAGTGCCACATAAAGTCGATTAAAACTCTGAATATAATATATATTGAGTTTTGGGATGGTTTGGTTAATTTTAAAAGAGTTTATTAATTTTTATAATAAAAGAAATGGCCAAAAAATAGCCAAAAACTAGGAAAACACAGAGGGGCCTGCAAGCAGGGGTGTTTAAGGTGCCCTCTGGGGTCAAGACCTGGGTTACAGGGGTATTTTGACGATGCTGGGGCCTGTAGAACAGGGTTTTTTAAGTTCCCAGGGGATAATTAAGGATTAAAGGTAGTAGGAATTATGATATATAATAATTCCTACAGGACTAATCCTTACAAAAAAGGGCCAGATGGTTGGAAGAGGTGGGTGGAGGAGCTTCTGTGAAGAAGAGAGAAAGGGCTTGGATTCACTGATAAGGCTTATAAGGCTGGACACTGGTTATTGGCAACTGGTGGCAAGTACTGAATAAGCTGTAGGCTGGAATGAGCTGGGGAATGCTTCAAAGGGGAGGAAGGGGAGCTCTTTTAAGGCTGTTCTGATGCCTTTGGGACGAAGTCAGAGTCCCCTCAAAGTTTTTGGACTAGTTACAGTACCATCTGGGCTGTAATTAGACAGTAGTAATACTCAATATTGACTGAATAGAGTCACATGGTGAGTCACATGCTGTGGCTTGTCACACAATGTGGTTGGATACCACTGTTCTGGGGTCTTTGGGAAGAAGCCAGAGTCCTCTCAGACTGTTTGAACTAGTTACTGTACTTTAGTGGCTGTAACTAGCAAATATCAGTACACAAAATGTGGCTAAAATAGTATCATATGATGTGCCACATGTTGTGGCTTGTCACACAATGTGGTTATTTGTACTAAGAGGCTTGTTACTAGTCTGGAAAGTTTTTATGGAACTATTTGGGCGCTTCCATGTGCTCATAGCTGGTACAGAACTAGTATAGAATTCATATTTGTACTTGTTGTGGCACATTTGGCACACTTGGAGACATGTAGTAACTATGTAGAAGATGCTACAAGTTTCTATGGCTTGTAATCAAGTTTCCTGTGTATTTTCATTCCATGTCTGAAGGTATTTCACATGTCTGTGTAATTTTATAGCTTTGTTGTGACATATCTGAGTAGATGATTTTTATATTTAGAGTAGTTCTTTCTTGTTATGATAAAGTAGGTGAAGGGTCAATCCTATGGTTATGTGTATAGTGAGTGACCCTAGGTTATTTTAAGCGTATAATTCATTGGTGCAATAATATTTGATGATTTATTGCACCAAATATGAGTTTTGTTAAAATATGTTTAAATTAATTTATTATTATTTAATGAGTGAATACTATGTTGGCTTGCTCTACATAGTAGCAAGCTGACAGTATTCAAAATTGATTTTTGAACTCAATTCCACATAAAATCATGAAATTTTTCAAGAAGTCAAGAAGTACTGCTAGTGAAGGGAATCACCAACTTTCATGTGGTTGGTAATTTTCTCATGTGGGATTTATGATTTTATGTAGAATGTGGTTCAAAAATCAATTTTGAATACCACAACTTAATATCAGACATGGGTTATGGGTCAAATCATGGGAGCATTTTATCTTTGCGTGAAGGTTAAATGACTTAATTTTTGCAGTCTTGGGAGGCTGGGATGCATCATCAATGGAAGGAGTGGTTATGAGATTAATTCCTATGTTACAACAGCTTCTAAGATAATTCAATGCATACTTCAGGTGCATCTTTTATGTGTTAACACATATTCTGATGTTGTGTTGACAGATGAAATATGATCATGAGAATAAAGGGATAAGTTAGATAAACATAATATACTGCAAAGGGACAAACCCTGAGAGAGCCTTCCAGGGCAAGACAACCCCAGCCCAAACACAGTAGAGTGATTCTGATGAATGCTAGTCCGGTGGAGATGAGATTCAAGGTGATATTAACTCCTGTGTGTCTAGCCAAACAAACCCATATGGAATGTATGTAAGGTATGTTAAGGAATAGGGGGTATGGTGATGTTACCACTGTGCAAGGCTGACCAGCCATGTCTTGAAATTTATATTCAGTGCAAGATTCTGTGTATCTGTGCCGTGCTATGTAAGGGGAAGCTCTTGCAACATGTGTGTCAACTGCAACAGCCTACTCAGCCAGGATCCTTACCAAGAACAACACCATGTTCTCCAGATGTCCCACACAACAAGTGGCTCCTGGATCTCATCAGACACTTGTTGTTAGAATGTGAGTCTGTCTGTTGTAAGACTCACAAAAGGTGTTCTTGCGGAATGGAGAGCGGGATGGATGAGGTGCACACTCTGTCCTTGTGTGCTATTAGAAAACAAGGCCACCACAATTGCTGGACAGGTTCTTTCTGGTGGCAGTGCATTCTCCTGGGTTCATGAGGTTATATCTTCTCTCTCCAGCCTTTCATATCTTCCCCCTTCAGTAGTCTTTTGTACCCACCATACCTTCTTTATCCATCCACCACTCTTGTCATGCCATCATCTTCCACCATTTATTCCTGCACATGAAATTCTGGGAACCACCTTCAAGGCTTCATTTCTCCCTCCTCAGAACACCAACACCTTCAAGCGTCCAATTCGTCATTAATGTAAGCTCAATCAATCAACCAAAAATAAATAAAAGACGCATGGATTTTTTTTTTTTAAAAAAAAACCCCCGAAATAAATAAGGGAACTTGTGTCATGAGGTAGGGATCAAGAGGTCGTACAAGAATAGATGAGAAAAAGGGAAAAGGGAAATAGAAAGTCGGCCGGGGTTATGTGTCGTTAAAAATGGATACAGCGGGGGTGGCCTGCAAGTCCGGCGCGGATAGGGTCGCGTGCCGGACCCCGGAAGGAAGCGAGACATGCCAATGCCAAGAAAGATGCACTGGGATGAGAAGGTGGAAGACATGAGAGCTCGAGGTGTCTGTGTGAACAGAGAAGGCTTGGATGTTGCTGATTCACAGTTTCGACAAGTTGCCGGACGATGAGGACGCAGCTGGGGCGTGCTGATCCAAGTGGCGCACCAGCTGGGTTCCGATGTGATGAGCGACGCTCATGATCTGAAGAAACAAATCCCATCATGAGCTCCACCGTAACATAAGGTTGTTAAGGCGGTGGACTCAACTGAAATCGACGGATTGACGCCGGTCGCCGTGGGCAACACCGAGCCATCTGCAATCCATAACTTGTCCAGTCCCCACACTTGTCCCGTCTCTGAAACTACTGAGTGTTTCCCCGGTTTCGCTCCCATCCTACACGAGCTCATCTGCCAAAAGAAAACAAACAAAAACTCAATCAGATCACCATGGTGGATGCAATCCGATTAAGGAAGGTACAAAAAGAATGATTTTCGCTTTACCTGGTGTGCTGAGCCAAGTAGGCCATATCCTGGCTTGACCCCGGCCGCCTTGATGTCTCTCAACCAGTCCTCGAAGCGGTGCTGATCGGGATCTTCGGCTGCAGAAGATGTTCGGAAGTGATTGACGGTGGGCAGTGTGGTGGCGATCTCGATGGCGCCCGCGGCGGCGAAGGCGCGACAAGCGACGAGGATACCCTCGAGAATACTGTCTGCGTCGAAGGGCTCGATGGCGTAGTCTACCACCGGCTCGCCCGTCCCGCTATCCGCAGACACTCGCCCTGACCCCCGGTCCCTTCCCAGCACCACAATCGTAAAGCTTTGCTCGTACCGTGTCATGTGCGCCTTGTGTCCCTCACTC
>SMGU01001703.1:0-10135 GCA_004348175.1 Puccinia novopanici
CGCAGCCGTTGACAGGTTGCGGTGCGTTTTACGGGGGACGGCTTCGTCCGCACACCACTCCGACGCCAAATGGCACGTCAGGTTTGACGGCATGAGAACACGAATCTGTGCCTTCTCTTGCCCTCGTTTGAACCTGCTTATAAGAATCACGATGCGGGTACGGGGCGCACATTCGGTCGTCCAACTGGCATCCTGCTGTCTGACAACAGAACGGGGGTGCACGGCACCTCAGATTCAACACATATGCATTAAGCTACGGCGCTTGCGCCAGCCATCGGCCCTCCGACAGGGAGGGAGTTGTGTAACGCTAGCTGGTGGCCACAGGTGTGTTAAGTTTGCATGAAACAGGGCACAAAAAAATATGCCAGTAAGAAAGATGAAATGATGACCTTCAAACAAAGCCATCATCTGATCTGCTTTCCCTGGCATGTGCGGATGAACATGTGATGTGTTGCAAATGATGGTGCCAACAAACGCCAATGCGCAAGGGTCCCAGGATGCACGAAACGCGACAAAATCGGCTGGGCAAGCAGGCCATCTGTTTGCGCAGACTTTATTGATTCCCTAGATTCCCGAGAAACAGTTAACAAAGGAGGAGAAAAGAGGGGATAAAAAGAAAGGAAAAAAAGAAGGACAGGATAAATGATGGTACAAATAATAATCAACAAGCTTTAGGCCACGATAATCCTGTCCGAATTAAGGAAACAGATTGGGGAAGAAAAAAAAAAAAAAAAAGGAATGAATATGTCAGAGGTACCGCGCTTGGTGGCACACAAGGGACCATAAGAGGAGTGATGGTAAAATGATAAACAAGGTCGCATCCGTGTGTCAGCGAATCAACAATTATAAGAAAAACTAATAAGGCTGGGGAGGGATCAATTGATAACAGGAGAGAAAGCAATGATGGCAACTAGAGGGAGAAAATGTGAACGCCAACGTGGACTTTCTCTCCGTCATCACAGAACCAAGAGGGAGGTGGCTGCAGCGACGAGAGCAGCGGCAATGGTGGAGTGAACATTGAAGCTGGTGTCGGCAGAGCTTTTGAACGGGGTGTAGATGGTCTGGCTTGATCCATCAGGGGAGCCAGTGCCACCGCCCGTCAAGTTAGCTCCGTTGGGTCCGATAGGACAGGTCATGTCGCTGAACTGGCAACTGCTTGATGTGCAGAGACATTTGTTGCCGATAGGGTCCCAGAATGGGGTAGAGCAGTTCGCCGGCAATCGGTGTCGGGGGCTACTGCCTGACTGAGGTGGCAATGGGTTGCTAGGGACGGCGGCACCGTAGGACATCCGTAGCACGTGGTGAAAGGAAAATCACTAAAGGCGCAATTCTGGAGTAGCCCCTTTTCGTTTTCAGGCATACCTAATGACCTCACGGGCAACGAGTGACTTCAGTAAGAACAAGTCTCGTCTGCTCTTATGGAGGGAGTTTACATACCGTTACAAATCTTATTAGTAACAGACGGGGTAGAGCAACCGAGGGCAGAGACTGAGTTGAGGTTGCTAATTGGGACAGGTTTCTTAACCCACTCGAGGAGTTGGGCGTTGCTGATGATCCAAACACCTTGCATCTGTTGAGCCCAGTCGAGAAATTGATTCACCATGTTGATTTGTGCCTTAGGATCAGCGACACCAGGGTATCCAGTAGCAAGATGGATAGGGTGTGTGTAAAGTCCGAAGGGTTGACGATTGCCGTTGTAGTGAGCCAGGAAGGTCGATTTCATCCATTCGAGTACTTTGTTGGGGTCGGGGTCATCGAGCCATGGGTCCATCAAGTGCACACCGTTTGCTTGCTTTTCATCGAAGATACCATACATGGGGATTTCCCACATCTGTGTGTAGAGAAAGGATAGGAAGGTACCGGTTAGTCGTGCGGAAAAACTCGTGAAAGAAAAACAGATCAAGCAGCTACTAACGCCAGGCAGTTTGACGCGGCCCTGACAGAGTCCCGGGACAGTTAGACAATCATTAGCGAAACCATTGTCAAGGGTGTAGGGCCAATAGGCATCAGTGTTGGGGTCGCCGGGAGGACTACTGGAGCTGGTGGATGAATCGTATGTAAAGCCAGCATCCTTGAGATGCTTCATGGTATCAATGGTATAGTTGAGATAAGGAGCACGGAAGCCTTGGATAGCCGAGATTGGGATTCCAGATAACGAGTTTAACGCGATGATGTTTCCGTCGATCTCGTTTACAGGCGCGCTGCCGACGTGAGTCATCTAAGTGGAAGGAAATGTAATAGAGTGAGTAAGGGAGGCTACTCGGATGTATGAGTGGAGGGACTACACTGACAGTGTGATCTGCAATTTCATTTCCAGCAACATACCAATCGGTGACCATCGAGTAGTTGGTGTAGTTTAACGAGACAAAGTAGGTCATCTGGAGGGGTAGGGAGGTGATCAGCTTAGAGCATGTCATGATCAAGGCTGGTATTCAAGCAAGCTTACTTTGGGAGGGCATCCGTTTGGATTCTTCCTTTGAGCAAGAAACTGATTGACCGAGTTGATCGTGTAAGACTGGACAGCATCATCAGCTATGGGAAAAAGAAAGAGTCCGTTAATATCCCAACGATCAAGAGATAGAAGGAGTGGGTCTGGACAGTAGGAATGGATGACGTACCGGTAAAGAGGATGAACTGTGGCACGTCCTTGGGGTTCAAGCCACCCGGGGGCGAGGTAGAGGCACATTGGCAAGTGGGAAGTTTGCACGAGTTTGGGTCACAGGTGTATCCAGCGGACCTAAAGTGAGCCGGAATGAGTCAACGGAATGGTAGGGCAAGGAGGGAGGAAGGGAAAAGAAACTCAACTGAGGGCTGCTGGAGGGACCGTTAGTTGCGCCACCTTCGCCAGACGAGACCAATTGACGCTTCTGGATGGGACGACATGATTGGTGGGATGGATGCAGCTCGTGGGCGTTGATGAGTGGGATGAGGAATAGCAAGAATTGGAGCAGATTGGCGAACGAGGATCGCATGTTTTCAAGTCGTTATATATATTTGAATAAATAAAGGAAGAAATGAATGTTTTTCGATTGGACAGCAGCGAGAATACCTGCCGAAGGGGACTGCAGTCTTATTATGTGTGGCGGCAACCCCACGGACCACCCGGGGAGCTCAGTCACCCACCGAAACACACTCGACCACAGTTTCAGTCTCACCCATCTGCCATCCTGTTCGAGCCCACTTAAAACTCAGACACATATGAGGGAGGACCAGCTCCTAGAAAACGTCAGGGGGACGGAAGGGGTTGACAGTCGAACCAGCTAAAAGAAACTTTCATAGCCTGTCATCAAATCAAAAATGTTGCAATGTGTTAAAATTGTAAATGATGGGCATGTGTCAGTCAGACAAGCACAAGTCGGGCAGACCCTCGGACATTTTTTTTTTTTTATCTTCTTGAAAAGACCCGATTCATCAACCATATTGCGATCAACATCCCGGATTCCCGGCAATCGAAAAACAATTTCTTCCATCTTTCCCTCATCACGACTCCACGAGGAAAGCCGCTTGCCAGAAGTAATATGTATGTTTGAACTTAGTTGTGCGTCTCGTAGCTGCTGATGACTCTCACTGATGGTCGGACAGGAGCGACATCATACAGACGGCCTCAAAGCGCAAATTGTCTTAAACAGTTAAAAAATATTATCCGCAGTATCAGTACTCCTCTCCTCACTCGTCACACCAATAGGTTTCATGAGCGACAAAATGAAGGGCCTGTGAGCAACAAAAACCAAAAGCTACACTGACCACGGGACTCGAACCCGCAGCCTTCTCCTCTACACCATCGGGAGGGAGTAGGAGGGAGACGATCTACCATTGATCTAAGCCAGCGATAGCACCCTCGGCGAGTACTTAGGTATTCAAAGCAGAATACCGTTAAACCACATTTGATCTCCCTCCATAGGATGTTAGTCCTAATCCGCAAAAAACGATGAAACAAAAAGACTCATATAACATCTGACAGAAAAATTGGTGCATTCCAGCTCAGCACAGTTACATCAATGGAAATAAATCCCATCAAGACTAGAGGAGATGGGTGTGTGGTCACATTGAAAAATGGCACCAAGTAAATATTAATCATGAGAAATCCAATAAACATAACATCAAAGATGATACAGAAAACAGACAGGAGAAGCAGTCTGTCAAAATCTCACATTTTTGAATGGGCTATTTCTTTGATATCCATGTTTCTTCCCCTGAGGGGTGATGCAACTAATGTCATTCTCTAGGGGAGAGGCCAATGACGAGGTTCTTCCTCGGGTGTTGCCCGACTGGAGGAATTGAACGCGGACTTGGGGCAGCATCATTAATCTTTGGAATGTGAGGCAGTTTGTTTCATGCTTTGAGCGGCGGGGAAGGAAAACAAGGGGGGTCGGAAAGAGGGAAACTGGATTGGTGGCGGTTTGAAACAGGAGATGCGGCTAGATTTGAGGTTGTTGAAGAATCTGTAGATGGAGTCTTTGACAGCGTCGAGCATCAATAGGTATCGAGGTCTGGCAGGGGTAGGAGAGGCGCTCAAGAGCTCCGCGGTTCTTTTGAGAAGAAGGGGGATCTGATGTTGGGTAAGACCGTCGAAGGAAGCCTCGAGAGATTTCCTGAAATCGCGCGCGAGAATCTGGTGCGTATATTGCACCCTAAGAAACGGCACCAATGCCTCGCTGAGCTTCATCAGTTCCGCCATGGCCCTCGGGGTGGTGTGCAACCCGAACTGCTGAAGTAGTGGCGTGATGTCCGGGTAGTCTTCGTGTCTTCGTCCGGGTCGTAACGGGTCGATGAAGGGCAGCAAATCGTAATAGACACTTGTAACTGGAGATCATCTCATTATTAGCATCTCTCTCCCTCTACGTCCCATCTAGAAGACACGATAGCCATGATGAACTGCTCACATTGTCTGTCAGTCCATTCTTCATCTGGGGTTCGCATGGCAGCAATGTCTTTCATTTTATGCAACAGGGTCTTCTCATCTCCGAAGGCAGCTTGCAAATCGCGATGGATAGTATCCTGTCGATTGCACGCATTCTCAAAAGCTTGGATGAGTTCGGTGGAGGAGCGAAAGAAGGATATCCACCTTCCGCGCTGCACGTCCTTCTCTTTAGCCGTATAAAGATCTGCCAGCATGCTCTTCACCTCACTCGATGCCTTTAGAATAGCTTCCAACTCGTTCGAGTTCACGTGCCAAAGCTTTTCGAGTCTTGTTAACTCTGTAGGATCGTTCAGCGAGGGCTTGGCCAAATCTCCGGGTCCAAATAGATTGATAAAATCGGTTTGGTATGCGTATTTCACTGGGTCCCGAATAGGGGGACGCGTTCGAATCACAAAAAATCGGTCAGAATCAAGTCAGAAATGATGGAAAGGGTGGATGATGACGCACGTGTCGGAATTCTTGATGGATTTCTCGATTTCCAATCCCTAATCCTTCGAGAGACATCAGAGACTCTGCCATTGTTTGAGAATTTCTGGACAAAGTTTTCTACCAGCTTGATCGAGGTGCTCAGGGCTGTGTCATACTCGTGTTGATTCCTTTCGAGGTGCTTCAGAAGATCCATGGCCCAGTTGGCCATCCTTTGAGAGGAACGAACTCGGGATTTGGTGGTGACTGCCGCCTTGTTTTTCCCTTCTCGTCCCAAGGTGGATGTCCTAGCTAATCGTGGGGAGAGTCCTGAGCTTTCGGCGTTACCTTCCTTGTTGTAGATCTCCCAATATCGCTTCTGTCCTGCTGAATCGAGCGACTTATAGGTTTGGTAGGCTTCTCCATAGGTGTGTTGTAAATGGTCTATCTCAGAAAAGATGGCTACCTGATTGTGCTTTTCAAATTGGTTGAGCAAGTGTTTGGTGGGTAGGACAAAGCTGTTATAATAACCGGATTTGAATTTTTTGAGTAGGGGTCTCAATCGCTTGATAGCTTCTGGCCAAGGCTCCAGGAACTCCCTTTGATTCCGAGGGGGATCACTTGATCTTTGTGGTTTGTTGAGGAAATTGTGTGAGGTGCCGGTAGAAGAATGCTGGTCCTCCTGAGGCTGGCCGTGTTGGTTAGTGGGCTCGGCAGTTTGTAGGCCATTGATTTTGGCGGTGCTGGATGAGCCCGAGCCGGCAGCGATGGCAATAGCTTGGGGGACAGCAGAGTCTGGGCGGAATTCACCGAGAGTGGATGAGGATACTTGTTTCTGTGCGACATGAGTAGTGAATATGCTGGTTTGTAAGGCCAGGGATAGGTTAGCCAGGGATAACCAAAGGTGCAGGCAGGATTGAAGTATCATGTCTTGCGGGGCATGAACTATTTTTTTTCTTTTTTTCTGAGGGGTGTGAGGTGGCGTTATTAGTTCTTCATGTGCTAGTGATGTGGCAAGAGATTGCCTGAAGTGCAGCCATTCATGAGTGGTCTTCTGACACCTAGTATGTAGGTGTCCCTGCAGCAGTCAGAGAAATTATAAAATGAAGCGCGATGTTTAGCGAGACATGTTTCAGTCCAAATATTTATCATCTGGCGGATGATAACTTGTTCGATGCTCTTCGCGTTTCCGGATGGATAGGAAAATATAAACCACATTTTATTGGTTCGTGAAGGATGTCTGTATGCGGCTGGACGCTGTCTTCATGACTGGACACCGCTGTCACTGTCAGTTGGATCAGGAAACCCCCGCAAAGGATTCAGAGAGGGAAGCGTCTGTGGGATGACGTCATTCGAGTCACTAATACACCAGAGAAGCACCTACTTTGACATGGCGCAATGGATGCTTATGCAGGTGTCCTTACTTGCCATAGACTATTCATATGAATCAGTGAATGAATCTGCATTAAATATTTAAGGTCTTTTTCCGGCGAATCAACTTGCAGTTCTGATGGAACCCGAATCCACTACTGCCAGCGCACCACCAGCACCCAATCATTTCCAACTGGTGCTCCTCAACAGTCCCGATCCCTACCCAGGTGCCCAGTATCTCCCCCTCGCAACCCTCCTCGTGCCAGTCCTAGGCTCCACCATCCATGGCTCAGTTGCACACTGGCAACATCTGCTCCTGCTTGGATTCACCCTCCATCATCTCATACAGCTCATGAGGTGTCCCTCCGGCTTGCTCCGTGCATCCCAACCACCACCAGCCCTTTCCTCCCACTCTCGAATACCCCCCACCGCCCAATCTGCCCTCATCGAGCTACGCATCATCAAGTTATCTGCTATCCTCATCCTACTGGCATCGCCCTTCTTGGCCGTAGCATTCCTTGGCGCCATCCAATCCGCCATGCGACCGGGAGAACCGCTTGTCGATCGGTTCGCAACACGCCTCTGCTTCATCGCCGTCGCCGTTCGACCATGCGCCTATCTCCTCAACATCTTGCGCACCCCCCCTCCATCATCATCATCATCATCATCATCATCATCATCATCGGGCCCAAGTCATCTCTCAACAGCCGCCGAGGAACTGAAGGCACGCTCCGAAACCCTGCAAAGGGAACTCCTAGAACGCGCCGACGTATTAGCCACCAGATCTGACCTCGCGGAACTACACGATCGCATCAGGGGGCCCATCGAGGATCTGGGTCGAGCCTTGGATAACCTTGCCCGTCATCGAAAGTCCGCAATCCCCGCCACCACCTCGGCCCAAAAAGCCCTCTCTCAAACTACCACACGCATCGCCGAACGTACCCAAAACCTGGCCGAATTAATCAACCAACGCATCTCCATCGCTGCTCGTCGTCGAGCCTCTCCTTCCGCCGTCCTCCTGGCGCGTACTAATCAACTCCTCACTACCACTGGCACCACTCTCCAGCGGATCGGTACTACATTGGCTCCTCCGTTGGCCAATGCTGACTACCGTTAACATCTACCAGCTCATACATTGATCAATTCTTAGGAACATCGCTAGTTCACCATGCAAGACTTGCGGCATTTACCGTGCCCTTAATACCCCGCCCATTCGGTCTCATCCATATTACAAAAACTGATAGCCTATATACATTACCAATAATAAACAAAGTACTTTATGTAGCTTATCCACCTCAAAAACACACAAACAAAGCCACTGTTTCAACATCAGCAACACTCTCACTCAATGAAGAATTAAGGTTATTTATTTATTTGTACAATTCACCCAATAATTCATACTACCATGACAAACCAATCAAAAGATGACCCCCATTCTCTAACTCATTCATCATGGGTGATTGGAACCCTGTCACAAGAAGAGTCATGTATCATGAAACAACACAAGGAAGTCTGATAGGCTTCATCCAGCATATGGGATTTAACCAGGGAGAAAGCTTGTGGGTTGAGGCAGGTTCCAATTTGGATTGAATCTGGTGCCCAGTGCCTTTGCACTTGTTTGTGAATTCAGTGAGTTGCCCGAATAAAATACAACTGATTTTTGAAGGACTACTGGTGCCATTGCACTTGCAAGGTGAAAATCACAAGGATCTGGTGAGGATTTAGAATACTGACAAGGCCAGAAGGGCAGCCATGTGTAGAGCCTATACCTTGAGTGGTACCACAAAAAGAAGTGGGGAATTGGGTTGTATTGTGGATGAGATTTGGGTCATAGAGTGCAGATAAAAAAATAGACATCTTTATAATAATCAGTGGAATAAAAAGGAAACTGAGAGGGAGGGGGTTGGTTTTAGGATCATTCTGCAATGTATGATCAGCACTAGGGGAAGAGTGTTGGAACTTCACTTGTTTCTGATTTCTGTCACTCTATTGTCTTTGTTTTACATGTCAACCATGAATCACCTTATTCAACATTGTTTTATCTCATTATCACCAGTTTGCCTTCTTGTTTCTAGTCTAATTAAACCCAGGTGGAAACATTTCAATCAAAATCATTTGTCCTTGCTACGTTGATTCTCCTGTTGGCACTGGAGCCCCAACAAGAGAACTCTCTGCAGTGGCACTTAAGCCCCACTGATTGAGCTTGCCGGTACTTTTCTTACTTTTGTCTGCTTTTATATATATATATATATATTATCAAAAATTAAATCCCCTGCTGTATCTCCAAAACTTCTTTAAAGAGGGGGAAAAAAAAAAAGAAAGTGGACATCTGTCATATAATCATCATCCATGTTTTCCTCTCAGATTCTTTGGATTCAGGGGGGGTGTTGATCTTTTTGCTCAAATGTCTCTTAAGAAGCTGCCACAATATTCACCTGTCACAAGAAAAACTTCTCAAGATCCCACATCTGAAACATGGAAACCCTAATCTTCTGTGATGAGAACCAATTAGGGTTTAGCTGAAGTGTATCTAGTCTGATGAGTAACACTTGCATGTTTCTCCATTTCACTTGTCAAGAACTCATCAAGATCCACTTCAATACTCAAAACAAGATTCACTTTCAATCCTCAAGACACTAAAATTGGGCTTCAAACTTAGAAGAATAAAACTCATCAGTAATTTATTACCACCTCCGACTCAACTCACTTCAACTCATCACTCTCACTCACTTGTCTTTCTCCTTTGTCCTCAAGAAGAATCTGATTTATCTCCTCTCCCAATATATCTTATCCCTCCAAATTCAGTTTACTGCTGCTTCCTTGATGTTTTTTGGTTTAATTTACTTTACTTTTATTTTATTTTATTTTTATTTTTATTTTTATTTTATTTTATTTTATTTTATTTTATTTTATTTTATTTTATTTTATTAGGGGGGTTCACAATTGCGATTTTTGCTTCCGATCCCCCTTAAATTTTTTTCCGGTCGCTAAATTTTAGCTTAAATTTAGCGACCTTTTGCGCTCAACAAGCACCCTCCGCAACCGATACATGTTGCTCAGGTGTTGAATGGACCACCATGAGACAATCTGGTAGGTACAAACTTGATCAATCATACCCTCTTGATGTGAGGTGCAAAAAATGAGTTGTAACCCATTTTTATCATTTCCGACAAGCACCATAAAAAATTCCGACAATTCCTAAATGTGAACCCCCCTATTTTATTTTTATTTTTATTTTTATTTTATTTGCATTTTATTTTATTTTTATTTTATTTTTATTTTTATTTTTATTTTTATTTTTATTTTTATTTTTATTTTTATTTTTATTTTTATTTTTATTTTTATTTTTATTTTTATTTTTATTTTTATTTTTATTTTTATTTTTATTTTTATTTTTATTTTTATTTTTATTTTTATTTTTATTTTTATTTTTATTTT
>SMGU01001711.1:0-20753 GCA_004348175.1 Puccinia novopanici
GCTTTCTTCTTTACTTGCGCAATCTGTTTTCCAAATATAAGTTTTTCATCAAACCATATCCCGAGCCATTTCACTTCTTTCAATGGGTTCAGGCTTTGGCCGTCGAACAGAACTGGGGACTTAGCTGCTCTGGTGTGGGTGAGCACCATGTATTGCGCTTTCCGACTGTCGAAGATGGCACCATGGGTTTTACCCCATTTCAGGGATTGATTGCCTAGCTCCATCAGCTCCCTTTTTGCCTCTTCCGTATCCTTCTTGGCTGTTAAGTGTACCACATTGTTGATGAATCCTAGCGATACTCTGTCTTGCCCAAAATCAAAGTCTTTGATCAGTAGATCAGAATTGTACAAAATGTAAAGTATGACCAACAGAGGCAACCCTTGCGGGAGACCCTTGTCTATGGGGAACTCAGCTGAAGTATAATCTGCCAGCCTCAACCGAGTCGTGCGGTCCTCTAGATATTTTCCTATTATCTGCCACAAGTATGTGGGGCATCCTTTTTGCTTGAGTGAGTGAATTAGCCTTCTAGGATGTACGGATGGATATGCTGATTTCACGTCTAGAAAGAGTGCGTGAACCACTTTACCCTCTCTCCACTTCCGCCTTGCCTACATTTTTAACGCCATCATCGCATCCACCCCTCCTTTGCCCTTCCGTCCCCCTGCGTGCCCTTCCAGTAGAATGTTGCTGGATTCTGCCCAAAAAGTGATCCTGTCAGATAAGATGGACTCAAACACCTTGCTAATTGAATTTAACAGAGCTATTGGACGGTACGCCCCTGGTTCAGTATAGTCTGGCTTATTGAACTTCCGAATAATGGCCGTTGTGGCCGTCCGCCACGCCTTCGGGTAGTAGCTGGTCTGGATGCATCTGTTAAACAGCAATGTCAGCTTTGGGGCTAGGACGGCTTCAGCCAGTGTCAGTATCTCATTCGGTATCCGGTCTGGGCCAGCAGCTTTCTGCTTTGCCAGACGGCGCAGCACATTACTGGTCTCCTCCTCCGTTATGTGTGGGTACACCACGAACTTCGAATTTGTTTTGCTTGGGATGTCTGTCAAATCACAAAAACTGTCAACCACTGATGTTCCAAGAAATAATAGTCTCGCTTGTTCCTCCTTATCAGTTGCGATTCCTCCATTACCGTCCTTCAGGGGGAGGACCCCATTCCCGCTCCTGGGTTTGGTGAACTGGAAAGCTTGAAAAACTGTAGTCGAGTCTGTCGAGGCCAGGAACATTCTCCAGTGTTGCTGTTTGAGGTCGGCCACTTTCTCTCTGAATCTCGCGTTCCAGTAGTTGAATCTTTCCTGATTTTCCCAAGAGGGGTTCATAATCAGCAATCTCCGGCATTTGTTCCTGACCTTCACCAATGGGTCAAGAACTTCTTTGTTCCACCACTTCTTGGTCTTTGTGTGATCAATTTTGACTTTCTTCCCCTGATTCTGCCATGCATTCCAAATCCCTGTTGTCAGCACTTCCTCAGCCATGTCAATCTGATGCGTCGCCGGGAATAGACTTAGCTGATGTAGACCCTTTGTCAAATCGTCTAGGAACCTGTCTTTATCCACTTCCGCTGGTCGGGGTGCAACTGTCCTGAATGCCGCAGGCTGATGGTTGAACTTGAGGACGGTGACGAGTTTTTGGTGGTCCGATCCATGGTTGTCCGAGCTGGTTTGAGTACTGTCGGTCATCCTTGCAGCTAGGAAGTTGGTCCAGGTGAGGTCGATGATGGTTCTGGCGCCGCGACTAGATACAAATGTTGCTTGATGTTTCTCAGAAGCCAATCTGAACCCTCCTCTACCACAGACAGCAACTAAGGACTTAGCTTCCTTGTGTACATGCGTGTACCCCGGCATATTCCAGCTCGCGTGGTGGAGATTTGAATCCATCCCAATAAATGTGGCCCGTCGCCTGTCGTTGTGTGTATTGATCCACTCTCTGAGTTGATTGATACCTGTCGAAGTTCCTGGTTGATTGTACAGATTCACGGCTCGCAGCTGCTGCCCTGTTAGCAACTCCACTTCCAGCGCAATGAGAAACTTACTGTTGCCATGTAGCATCTTAATTTTTGATGACTCTTGATTTTTCCTGACGTAGGTGGCTACTCGATGTTTGTCCGTCAGGTCCTTTGGCCTGTGCTCGTGGCTGTAAAAAGTCCACCATCCCTCATGGTCAGGTGGCAAGCATGTCAGTGGATTGATCCATGGTTCTTGGAGGAGTAATAGAAATACTGAGGCCGGCTCAGAATTGAGAATACTATACGTGACCGCTCGACTATTATGGCAGTTCAACTGCACAATGGTGGAGGGCAAAATTTGATTTTCATTTCTTGACAAATCAGAGGATGTATCTAAATTACAACTGTGGACAATGGGTGTTAGTGTAGACAGACTATTTATCATGGATGTGATTTTTAGAAATAAGCCAATTCCTCTTCACTCCACACTCCTTGTCAAACGGCGTGTGTGAGGTCCAGGTATCCTTATCCTTTCCGCCCTCCCTGCAGATGACACAGATCTTGTTGTCCATTGCCAATGGTTTGGGACACTCGCGTGTCTCGTGTTTGTCTCCGCACTTTCCGCACTTAGCCTCGTTCCGGCACCATTTCCCCAAGTGGCCCATCTGCAAGCACTTGAAGCATTGCGGAGGAATCCTTTTGAAGCGTTCGACCCTATGGTAACTGCTGTTCAAGAAGAGGCCGCGTTGTTTGACCAACCTGTCAGCTATCTCCCAGTCCAAGAATGATACAACTAAGGTGCCGGCCTGTCTTGGGTCAGATGGGGCCCGTACCCCTCCCAGCCATCTCAATCGAAAGATCTTTTCAGCGAGGAAGCCGTTGTCCGATGCCAACTTGATCCTGCTGGTGGCTGCTTCCACGTCAAAGCTGCTGGGGATCCCGTGTGCCAATATCGCGTACGTGCTCGGTGTTGCCTCCAGATCTGGGTGGAGCTGCTTGCTCCATTCATGTTTATTCTTATTCAGCCAATCTTTATGTATTCTGTTTTTAGAGAAAAAGGTAACATCACCGGATGGTAGTATCCTAACCGCTTTTATCGCCACTTTTTCCCCTTGTACTGTTGCGTTGAGTTTGTCCAGGACAGCGTTTGTTTGTTGGACGATCTGTTCACAATTGATTTCCTTGAGGGGGTGGGTGCCCGTCTTGGCGTGGATGATGGTCCGTCCGGGTCTGGCGAGGGTCATTTCTTGTTTGGTTGGTGGTTTGGGGGCTGCTGATGGGATCGCCGCTTTGGACGCGTAGGTTGGTAGTGCCTGACGCGTAAGCTGATTTACCTCGATTGATTCCAACCTCGTGTTGATTTCCTGCAATTGCTTCTGGGCACGCGCTTCGCTCTCGATCAGGTGGAGAAGTACCGCGACGGTGGTCTTGTCAAGGTTGACACTTCCATTTGCGTCGGTCCTGGTCGCGTCTGTGATGATATCCTTTAGGTAGGATAGGAGGGTGGATCCTGGGTTGGGGTCGGGGCGTGCTGGTAGTTGGTTGGGGCAAGGTCGAGGGTCAGCAGGCGGGTCCATCTGCATTTCCTGGTCGTCTGAAAAGGACACGTGTTTTCGCCGCGTGTCCTGCATCATCCGTTCAAAAATCAAGTTGCCTGGTTGGGCTTCCGAATTCTTGGCTGTGGGGAGATGGAGGGGGGGAGGGGGGTCGCCTGTAGGCATGGTGGATGGGAGGGGAGGGGAAAGCTCTGTCTATGAGAGGGGTGTTTTGGGATTTGTGGGGGGGACACGGATTTTGAAAAAATTTTATGTGGTTGATGACAGAACCTGTGACCCAAGTTCAACACCACTAACCTGCTTCATGTAGGGCATTTTTATCCAAAATTCATAAAAGCAAGCCTGCTTGCTCATATAAATTAACTTGCTAAAATTTTCCAAAATAAGAAGGGTAAGAAAGATAGAAAGAGGATAGAAAAACATGAAGATGCTTCAGTGCAGTGAATATGAGAGGAAAAGTTTTAGTTGTCAATGATTTTGTGTTTCAAAAATGATCAAAAGGCTCCTTGGCCATGAGAGCTTTTGTCTAGATGCCTGCAGCAATAAGGAACTTGTACAAAAAAAAAGAAAAGAAACACATCCATTTACCACATTTGTAATATTCAAATTTTTTCTCACCACAAAGTCTCACTGAAATGCATGGATTTGTGGTCATTTTTTTTAACTTGTTCTTAGTATTTTTTCCAACCCAGTACCTGCAGATAATTTTTGAAATAATTTCAGTGGCTTGGTGTGCCTTATGTTATGACCTACATCACATGGCTATGCTTGGCTGTAGCTCAGTCAGCAGGAGGAGACTCATCTTTCTATTTCAGGAAATTTGGACTGGAATCAATACCAATACATATGCTCTAGTAACTAAATCTTAGACCATATAAATTTTTTTGGTTAAATCACAGGGTCAGGGAGATTTATCCTAGCTTAAGCAAGAAACCTGAATGCATTGATGCAAGGTTAAGCTGGTCTAAAGTTCATAAAATTTAAGATCCTTGTCAAGTGTTCTAAAACTCTATAACACTTAAAATGAGGTTAGGGAATAATCAACCTGTAACTGGATAGGTTGAGAGTATCCAAAATCCGCAACCTCCCATTAAATGGAAATAAAAAATAATAATAATGTGCTCATTAATTTCCAGTTGGCTAAACTTTGTATATCCTTGCATCAATTTGACCCAAAACCTGATCAAACATAATAAAAGGCCTTGAAAGCAAGCGAAGAAGATAGAAAAATAATCCATATCTTTCCTGGTCTCATTTTGTAGATGAATTGGGCTGCAAATGATTGAGAGAAATTCATAAGTTTTTTTTGTTAACAAATGGGTCAGTGATCATTGATTCCAATTTTAGTCCCATGGGAACACTAGCTGTACTGGGATTACCATTTCAGTGGTTGCAAAGAAGTTCCTCAATGAATCTGGTTTGGTTCAATATAAATCCACAGTCAATCTCAGATATATATATTTCTATGCTAGGATCTAGCAGGTCAGCAAAATTGATGTTGGAATTTTTCCTCTGCCCTGAATTTTTCTTTCCCGCATCTTCTGCTCATTTAGCCTTGAAAGATCCTATTTTTAATAAAAAAAATGAATTTTTTTCTACTCTCAAAACGTAGTCCATGTGCACTAGAGCTATTTCAATTTTTAATTTACCTGAATTAAAAGCAGCCACCTTCTCTTTCAATTCATTAACTCATATAAAAATTTTCACTCCTCTTTTCCTATTGGAGGGCATATATGAGAATCCCCCATGAATTAGTTTAGGTACCACCATCTTAGTTTGACTTGATCTTCTTGTTGTTGAATTTATGAATTTCTGGGCTAAAAGTTGAGGATGAGAGTGATGAGGAAGGTTAAGATTTAAGGACAGAGACTCTCAGAAGAGGGGCATTGGACTGGCTCAAGGAGGTACGGAAAAAGAGGGAGGAGAACCAATAAGGATAATTGCTTGGACTAGGCTATGTTTAAATAGACTAGATACAAGTTGGTTAAAATGTGGTTTAGAAGGAAATTGAATAAAAACAACTGAGAGATGAATTGAGTTCAGATCAGACAGACTAGACAAAAAAGAGCTATAATTATGCTGGTTCTAGATAAGCTGAATAAGAAAAACAAAGACATCACAGACAGGAAGGGGCTTTAATTCTTCTTGATCAGTTGAGAAAAATCAAGAAACAAGAAGTAATTTACTGAGACAAGAGGGTGAAAAATAACACACATCAGGCTTCTTTTATATTACTATAATGTTAATGATTTTAAGAAAAAATAAAAACAAAGAATATTGAGAGGGGAAGAGTTGAAATTCCAACAGCTTCCTTGGACTTTCAGCATGTCAACTGCAGGCAATTGAGCATGTTTTTCCCACAGTGTGCCATCTTCATCCATATCCTCTTTGCACTCATCAACATCACAATCTGATCCCTTGTCTTCTATACTATCTTCCTCTTCATTGTCCCCTGCAATGGGTTTCAGTTTGTTTGAGTAGGGAACAGCTCCAAGAAAACCTTTCTTGACTTTGGGAAGAGGAGGGGCTTTGAGATCAAGTTTGTTCAATCTTGGAGAAGAAAAGAAAGAAAGAAGACCAAGGCCAAAGTGCAAGAAAAGGCTTCTAAGAATAAGAAGGCCAAAGTGGAAGAAGAGGCTCCCAAGAAGAAGAAGGCCAAAGTGGAAGAAGAGGCTCCCAAGAAGAAGAAGGCCAAAGTGGAAGAAGATTCAACTAGAGGCACCAAAAAAGAAGATTCAAACCATTTTAATCTGAACAGTCCAAGAATCCAATCAAAATTTCCCACCTCATAATCCAGAATACCTTCTCCTCCTCCCAGAAATCCTCCAACCTTTTGTTACCATATAAGTAGTGTAAAGGCTAAAAGAATGGAGTTTTGGTTTTCCCAAATGACCACCCTGAAAACTCAAAAGAAAACCAAATTGACCCAAAAAGAGTCTACAAGAAGAGACTGGACATTAGGACACAAAATCTGTTGTAAAAGCACAGAGTAGGTCAAGATAAATACTGGCAAAAGCTGGTGTGAAAAGGAGGTCATTTCATGCCTTCTCTGGGACTCCTTTCACACAATCAGAGGCCTGGCCCTTATTAACTGGGGGGAAGCTACTCCATGTCCATTAATTGAGTAAGTGTTACCTGCATCCATGCAGACATGAGACTTATGCAGAAATTTGGTTTTGTTTCCAACACTTTTCATTTAGTACAGCCCAACAAAGGCACCTGCCCCTGAGCTGGTTATTTAGTAGACAAATTGTACACTTGAATCATACTCCACACTTTTCAATCACACATTCAACAGTTGACTTCAGAGTTCATGTGCTTAACCCTTAAATATGTATGCATTGGATTCACCAAACCATGGCAAGCCCAGAGGAGAAAATGTTTGGAACACTTGGTTCAACAAGCACAGCCCCACCTAGATTTAGACAACGTGAAATATCTCTTCACCATCCCAAAAGTGGGGGGAACAGGAGAATAAAGGTCAGGTGACAACAGGTGACAACCAGTAACATCCATTGAAACTCCAGGGTGACTTGAGTGAGACTCCAGAACTATATCAAGGGCCCCTTTATCCTTATCAGGGAGTCACCTCACTTTCTATGGAGTGTATGGCCTGAATTACTGATGGAATTATCTTCATCTCACCTGGGACGTTATTCCCCTCACTTTTGGCATGGTGGTTGACCCAAATGCTGAGAAAACTCCATAACTCAAATGGTCGATTCCTTGACTAGATCAATACAAGACGTACTCTTAGACTTGGTTGGCAAATAGCATCAACACAAAAAAGTAAACAAGTGCTGTCAAATCAGGATGAGGGGGGACAAAGGTATGCAGGAGATTTAATATAAGCAAAACGTGCACGGTGCAATGGTGGTAATTACAAAAGATGGAGTAATAACAGAATGGTTGAATGTAAGCTAGGGAGGAAGGCTAGTTGGGAAAGAGTCGGGATGTTTAATGATGGGGCCAGAGATCGGGACCATATTAAAACAGTTAGGGTAGAGATCTTTCGCGACGAAGTTGAACAAGTCGCGGGGTTTAGGTTGAGGGAAGAGGGATTTAATAGCGGAATTGATTTTGGAGATGAGCTGGCTCCTTTCCAGGATGGGTTGTTCATGATGCTTGAGATGGTGTTTGAGGTCGACGAAGCTGATCTCGAGGGGGCTGAGGAAGGCGGAGGAGGAGGGGAGATAGTCCATCTCGATTTTGAGCATGTTTGGATCGAGCGTGGGGTGGCGTGTGGTGAGCAGAAGCTCGAGCGAGTCTGGCTCCCTGAAATGCTCGCCCAATCGTCCCGAGAGCCTCCCTGCAGGCGCGTCCCCCAGGCCCAACTTGGCCCGCTCTACAATCACCACACTTCGCTTGCTTTCCAGCTTGCCAGCCAGTCGGATCAGGAATTCCTCGTAATCTGCTCCCGTCAGCCCCGTCACACGCTTCCCGTCTGGATTGATGATTTCGTGGTACACGTATCCACTCGTACTCATCGCGCCTATCAGTGTTGCTTGTGAAGTCCGCGGAACCAAACTCAAAGTAGCTCCTTGGTCTTCCCGAAGCGAACCAAACCAAAATTAAAAGGAGCGCAAACATTAAAAATGCTGCTTAGATTTTGGTGAGTGTAACGCAACAAGTTTTACCTGGGCCAGAAGAGTCGTGGGATCGATTGAAGTTGAGATCGAAGCCAGTGTCGCCGACGAAGATGAGGTCCTTATCGACGTCGATAGCCCTGCGGACGACGAAGTCGTGGCGTTCTTGAAGGATGTTAATCTCGTTCCAATGGGGGGGTATTTCGACGGTAGTTTTCCAGTTGACGTCCATGCTGGAAAGCATTCTTGAGATGGACTGGGGCGTGCAGGTGACGGCATGGACATCCGAGACGTAGCGCTTCATGTCCGAGAGCGTCATTGTGGGCTGGCGTTCGAGTTGGAATAAGAGCTCCGTCATGACGGCGCTCGTCAGCTTGGTCTTCGCCCCGCGACGTCGTTTGGGCACCGGGTCCTGCCCTGAATGGATGTTCTTCTCCGCCTTGATAATCCGTCGCACCGTCCGCTCCGAAAGCCCGAATGATTCCGACACTTTCCGTTGGGTCATTCCCTTGTCAAAAACGTTCTGGATCACCAGTTCTTTCACTTCTGGTTTCACAGCTTGATACGCCTTCCGCTTGGAGCCACTTGAGCCTTCGTTTTGCGGCTCGGCTGGTGGAATGGAGGGGGGTTGCGGCAGATTCTCGAGTGATTTTTGCAAGCCTTCGAGGCGTTCTAGATTGCTCTGTTCCAGCCTGAGAGCCTCTGAAAGCTCCTGGATGCGGCGCCGAGATGCTTCAGCCTGCCGACTGATCCCTTGAGCCTCGTCAGTGGAATCGCTGCTGGAATGGGTTCCTTGGGCGAAAGATGATTCATGATGAGTGCGGCTTCCTTACGCAGCGGCAGAGAACAAGTTGAAGTGGTTAAGAGAAGAAGAGACCGACCCAATGACATTCTCACTGCCGCTCGACCGGTTCTGCGCACATAATCTGTCCGCTGTTCTTATCTTGCGCGGCCGCCCCTCAACCACCGATCGGCCTCTCCTTCGGAGCCCCAACAAGCCCCCTGGGGAAGGGCTTCTACAAGCAGCAGCCACTCTGCTGAGAAAAACCTCAACATTGATGGTATTCAAAATTTATGGTACTCAAAATTCAGACTTAAAATCATAAAGGCCTTTCACATAAATCTTTCTTGCAGGAAACTGTCACAATGCATAAAACTTTGTTGAGAATTCCCTGCCAAAAAAATTAAACAATGCTGTTATGTTTATAAAAATAAGTAGATTCTTATAGTGGAAATAATCTTTCTGTCTTGAAATTTCTTGCTTTGGTAAAAAACTCTACAAGAGAAAAAAATATAAGATTTTGCTAACAATTGAAGGCTTTTGGAAAGTCTTATGTCTCTAATTCTGACACTCAGACCCAGTCTTAGAATTTGAAGCCCTTGGTACTGAGAAATCCACCCTTGAACAACAAATGGGGAAGAAAATTCAAGGTCCTTGATCAGCAGTTTAAAATTTCCAATAAGCATGATACCAGGAAGGAGGAGCTAGCTAGCATGCACAATAATTTTGTGTCAGAAGTTAAAAAACAAAATTAAATAATTGGAAAAGGCTCCAAATCCCTCAAATGTATTCGCCAAAATGGAGCCACCACCACTCAACTCGTGGTTATGATCAAAGATTTGGACAGCCTTGATGATGAAACTCAAGGATTCTTTGTCTTAATGGCAAGCAAATTATCTCTAACCTTTGCAGTCAAATCAAAACTCGACAAATTGTTTCACTCTTTCATATTTTTTTATTCTATCATGGCAATAAAATGAAATATAAATAGGAAAGATTATCACTTCTCACTCTCCTCCTCCTGAGCCTTGAGATTCCATAGGTGCTTGATTAAACCAGAAAATATTTGAGAATGAGCAAGCAGATATTTCATTCAATGATAATTATAAATTAAGTTTGCAAACAAAATCCATTCATCTAATCAGGGCACCTCAACCAGTGTAAGTATAGCTTTGGCACTGCTATAATAGCAATAATCCAAATAATTAATTCACTCAATCTCCTCAATCATTTTGTGACAGATGATAAAGCACCTCATCTCATTTAGAAATTTTTGATAAATCCAGCCTTGGGATTGATGCAAAAAAGTTTTTAAATGTGCCTGAAGGACACCAAATGCATGTTCCACATCTTTGTGGCATGCTTCTTGGAAAAATGATTTTGATTGGAACCCTGGGTTTGTCAGAGAATCTTGGAAAACAAATCCCAGTTGGGATAGATGCGCCCCACTAGTAAATACCCATGTTTGTGGTTGTGAAAATTGATGGTGTACTTGAATTGGGGGGCCATTACATTAATAAGATTGTTGAATAGAGGTAATGTGTCTAGGACATTAATGTTGTTTTTCAATTCTGGAATGCCAAAGTAGGCATTTCAGATCAACATTGAATGAACTGCTACTGCTTCAAGAATGAACTCTGGTGTCTGATCAGAAGGGAACACAAGTTGAGTAAGCTACAGAACACAACTTGGGCTAACTGAAGAGTAATGAAGAACAGACACTGCAAAAAAAACTCAGTCAACTGCCTGCAGTTGACATTCAGCATGCTCCAGCTAAGCTGCCATCCAAACTCCACCTGTCTGCATATGTAGATTTGTTGGCACAGTCACTGTGCATCAAAGCTTGTTTGAAGCATTCTTGGAGAAAGGTTTGAGTAACACCACAAGCTTCCTTGGAGTTTCTGCATGTCAACTGCAGGCAGTTGAGCCAGTTTTTTTTGCAGTGAGAAAGTGACATTTTCTTTGCCTTGAAACTGACCAGCCCATACAATAGGTCAATTATTTCAGTTAAAATGCATGAATTCAATAAAAACAAGCATTCAAGTGAAGCCACACTTGGAACCAGTGGTCATCATTTACTGAAAATCATCCACTGTAGGATTTCACAAATATTTTATTTTTTATATATTGACAATTTCATTTCAAACAACATCCATTCTTTTCAAGAATTTTGATTCTGAAAGCTGGAGGTACTCATCTTTGAAATCAGAAGCCCCATGGTACACTAAAATTCTGAGATCTTCAGTTATCTTGAAAGTAGGATGTATTCTCATTCTCCCCACAGCATCAGCAGTGTTGGGCCACTATTCTACATGTCCAAAATAGGTTAGCATAATGACCAATTTTTTTTCTGTCCAAAACTGTAGTGTTAGCATTGCTACAAGATGCTACACTACATTACACTGTACTACAGTGCTTTTAGTGGCAATTTTCTGCTAAAAAGCACTGTAGCACAGCATAGCATGGCCCTTTTTGGCCTTTCTCTGTTAGTGTTAGTAAAAATCTACTAAAATCTTCAAAAAATCCATCAGCTGTTACTGTTTTTATGCTACACTAATGCTATTGTTAGTGTAGTGGGCCCCCTGTTGGAATCAGCCTGTTGAGTAAAATAGATGTCATAATGTTGAACCACAGTAGCTATCTTCAAAAATAATGGCCTTGCCATTTGAAAGTGGTGTCTGAATGTGTTGTTGGTGTATAGAGGTTGTGCAGAGAAATAGTGGCTCCACAGCCTTTTTTTAGATGCTTTTGAAGTCACAAGGGAGTTTTGGTAGCTTGCCTGGTTTGGATCCACTTTGAATTATTTTGAACAGGTTTTATGTGGTCCTGAGATAATCTTAGTTTTCTGTGCCACAGACATATATTGAAACTAATTATCTGTCATAGAAAAGCTCCTCTAGGCCATTTTGTACCCTTTTTCTTTTTCTTCATTCAATGATCTTGGTATCATTTTCTCATTTTGAGCTGATACACATGTCATGACTAAGGTTTTTCCTTTCCTTCTCTTTGTAAACCCCCTCACCCATTGGGGTTTACAAGGGAATCACAGCTAGGATTACATAACTGTCAAAGACTTTAAGCTGACTCCTCACTCCACCTAGATGGCACCTCTCTCTTTCTCTCTTCTAGGCAAGTGGCCCCTTCCTTTCTTATCTCATCCTTTCTTTCTTCTTTCCCACCCTTTCCTCATAACTATTTATACTTTTAGTTTTAGAGAGATATCTCTCTCCCATCTTTTTGCAACTTTTCTTCCTTTTCTATTTTCTCAACTTTTTTTTCTCTCTCTCAAGTTGGTTGCTGTTGTGCTTGCTCTGTGCTCCTCTCATTAAAACTTGGGATTTACATCACTTGCACAAAAAATGTTTTGTATTTCTTTTCTTATTCTCCATCCTTGAAAAGCAAGGTTCAGCGGCTTCAACAATTTCCCAGGTAAAGATTTTGTATTTTGATAAGACATTGTGCCTTCCCCTTCATTTTATCACTATGAGATGTGATCAAAACAAGGAGATCTATAGGGGGCTTCAGGGGGTCACTCTTTCACAGTCCCATGAGTCTGTGTTTGGTCCCCTGAAGGAAAAGAAGGTTTTTTTTTTTTGAGATGCTCAAGCTGTGGTGCAGTTACCAAGTTTAGAAATATAGCAGCTTCAATAGCTGCACCAGGTGGAGATGGTCTGATATTTTAAACTAATTGTATAGACTAAATACAAACTGGCAAAGATGTGGTTGAGAAGATGAAGTAAAGAAAGAATCATGAATAAAATTTCAAACAACCAATCAATGAAACAGTTCTATGAGACTAGAATGAATAGAAAATGACTACTAGACAAAGGCTCATAGGCTACAGTTCTGTGACATTTCATTACTATCATGCTACTAAGAATCTAGCCTACTATGATGATTTGATGTGTTATTGATGATGGAAATAAATGAATAGAATTCAGGAATAAGTAGAAGAAAGAATAAATTCAACAGGAAATGTGTCCTTTCACACCACGGCTATAGGTGAATATGACACAGATAGGTGGCATGCGAAAGACATTTAAGAAATCAGAGATAATTTAAACATGTGCAAATGAACCTCAAGAAAAATTTAAAGATTTTTGGAACTGAAGTATATGAATTATTCAAGACTTTCCTTCTATTGTAGCTCACTGCAATACATTCTTCTGTTTCTTCCTATACATTCTCAGTTCAGGTTCTTTTACGTGCACCTATATTGTCATGAACTAGATCTTGGGAGTTCATTGTTTATAAAATTTCCAGATATTTATAATTTGTAATTCTGATTTCTGAAACCTTCAAAAAATATGCGCAAGATATACAGAGGGGCCCAAATTATCTACAAAAGAGGCCATGTTTTCTGCAATTTTTCCTTTTCCCATCTACAGATAACTTGTAGAGGGTTTCACCGATTAAGTTCATCACATCAAATCCTCCAATATTTTTCATGAAATCAAATCCAATCACATAGTTCAATTCAACCAATTAAGACGCGTGTTGAGCTACTTGAGATGGTGTCTGTGTAGTGTGCACTCTGGTGCCAATTCAGTAGCCGAGTTGTCGAGCGGGGCACGCCCTCCGCATCGGAAGCCCCCGCCCGCAGCGAAGACTTGGAAGACGGACTCACCTGAAAAACAGGCTGAATCTAAAAGTAAAGAAATAGTTTACGAGGTGAGCAACTAACTGATTCCTCTCTCACTTCTTGAAGCATATGACTGACTTGTTTCTGCAGGGACTCCTGCACCACACTAGGCACCAATCTGGACACCCCCAAAGGAATTCATCTTGAGCATCGTCTAATCTTAAGAACCTGAAAAATGGGACGACGCAAGAAATCACGCGGTGGAGCGCCAGGGAACGACTTACAAAACCCAAACCCAACTAACGCCAATAACCAACAGCAGCCTGCACAAAACCAGCAGCAAAAACAACAGAACCCACAGAACCAGCAGCAACAAAAACAGCAGCAGCAGCAGCAGCCAAAACAAAAACAAAAGCCAAAGATCCCACCTCCACCGAAACGCAAGCCAAAATCACCCACCCCTCCTCCGCCCCCTCCGCCCTATGACGAGGAACTCAATGACCACTATTACCATGTCAATCAGTTGCTCGATCGTCCCGGGCCAATGACTGATCCATCCTTCGAAGCTGGCGCCACGGTACACGTCCTTGTTCTTGCAGCTCATCGGTTGTTTTGAGGAGGAGGCCTTCGACTAATTACCTGTCTTTTTCGCTCACTTGAAGCCCAAAGATTTCATACGTAAGACCTGCAAGGTTCTTGTGATCGGAGCCGGCGGGCTAGGTTGTGAGTGAACCGTCTCCCCTCACTTGGTTTCAACTGCGGTCTTGCTATAAAAAAATAAAATAAAAATAACACGATATCTTCTAAAAGCTGGCTTGTAACGGAATCCATAGGCGAAATTCTGCAAAATTTGGCTCTGCTGGGGTTTGCCGACATTCATGTCATCGACATGGATACCATCGATATCAGTAACCTGAACAGACAGTTTCTGTTCCGGTTAGTATTCTATCCGGGTTCTGCTTTGTTTCCTACCATAGTATTTAACAAACTTTCGATCCCACAAAAAAAAAAAGGGAAACCGACCTTGGTCAGCCGAAAGCGGAAGTAGCAGCCAAGTTCATAATGCAACGCGTTCCGCAAGTCAAAGTGACACCGTAAGTCACTCTTTTTTCATCAAATGGCACTCAACTTCTCAGCTGACTGAGATACATGTATACAATAACAGACATTATTGCAAAATTCAGGACAAGGATGATGCGTTTTACATGATGTTTAATCTGGTGATTTGCGGGTTAGATTCCGTCCAAGCACGACGTTGGATCAATGCGACGATGGTGAATCTAGTTGACCCAGAAAATCCAGAAAGCTTGAAGCCGTTGATTGATGGCGGAACGGAAGGCAAGCCTCCCTCCCGGCCGTTGAAGAGCAGCAGGCAAGTAGACTCACTGACAGCTGGATGGAGCTAGGTTTCAAGGGCCAGTCGAGGGTAATTTTGCCCACGATCACCTCCTGCTACGAGTGTTCGCTGGACATGTTGACACCGCAAACGGTGTATCCAATCTGCACAATCGCCAATACCCCTCGGCTACCCGAACACTGCATCGAGTGGGCCAGTGTCTTAGAATGGCCGCGTGTCTTCAAAGGTCGGTAACTGATTTCACGATGATTTACCTACCTTTTGCTTGCGATTTTGACTATTCTCCAATCGCTAGACAAAAAGCTTGATAACGATAATCCTGACCATATCCAATGGCTCTACGAGCAAGCAACGGCTCGCGCAAATCAACACAAAATCAGCGGCGTCACCTGGAGTCTCACCCAAGGCGTTGTCAAGAATATCATCCCTGCCATTGCTAGTACCAACGCGATCATCGCGGGTAAGTCCAGCCCCCTCTCAGTTCACAAAAAAAAAAAGAAAAAATGAGGGGACGGCACTGATTGCTTGCATGCTCTTGCTTCTGTGAACAAATTGGCATGTTCAGCGAGCTGCTGTAACGAAGCGTTCAAGATCGCGACGACGTGTGCGCCTTATCTCCAAAACTACATGTGAATATATATATATATATATATATATATATCTTTCAGACCTGCATCCCCAAAACGGCAACGAGATTGAATGGGACTGATGAAATGATGATATTTCGGTTGGTGGTAGGATGTATAACGGGGCCGAGTCGATTTATACCTATACCTTCCAGCATGAGAAGAAACCTGACTGTCCAGTCTGCGGCGGCCAATCCGTTCAGCTCACCATATCTAAGGATTGGTTCTTGCAACAGTTGGTCGATTATTTGATCGAAAGACCAGACTTGTAAGATTCCTACTTATTTTCTTCCCTCTCGCTTTCAATTACCAAACTCTCCAAAACACCTTTTTGGAGAGTTGAACAAGGGAAGAGGCCAAGCTGACGACGTATGGGACCTGCAAGTCAAATCAAGCAGCCGTCATTATCGACGCCCAAAGGCCCGTTGTTCTTCCAAGGCCCGCCGGAGCTGCGGAAGGCGACCGAAGGCAATCTGGACAAGAAGCTGGGAGAACTTTTTCCCGATGATCAGGCGTCGCCGGAAACCAAGGAGGGAATCGAGATCACTGTCACCGACTCTAGCCTGCCTTTCCAGCTCGGTTTGCGTGTCCTACTCCAGTGATATCTCCGAGCGTGGCTTCCATCTCTGGCTTTTCGTCTGTGTCTTGTTTCTTGTTGCCCGCTCCTGTGTTGTCTCGTCAGGCTACAACCAACAAACAGCGTCTGAGACTGAACTTCCTCTCACTTTCGACAAGCAATGACTGCCCTGATTTCCTCGCCCAGTTCACACAAGACTATAGGCTCTCTCTCTCTCTCTCCCTCTCTATCTCTCTCCAGGCCGTGAGTTCTGGAGTGTATCATATGATGGCTTGTGGTGATCTCAGATGGACGTGTGCAGATCACGGTCTTGGTAATGAGGCAAGCATCAGATTAGCATTGAAGCAGCCAAAATGGCCTGATCAATCTGAAAAGGGTTGTATATAATAGCAAATGAAGTTATCCTCTCTCTCTTTGCATGCATAACTTCTGGGTTGTCTGAATATGTTAATATGATGGTGATTTCATACATGAAATTGGAGGACTTTCTGTGGGTCTGGAATGCCTAATTTAGATGGGCTAAATCTAAATTCCAAACTTTATTTGGTGGTGGGAACCTGACTCTTGTCAATCTTCATCACCAAACAAAGTTTGGAATTTAGAAATAGAAGCTCCAGATTAAGCAATCTGGGCAACGGGAAGTCCTCCATTCAGCATGAGTCGCCCTGTATGGATGACAGTGCTAAACACAGTCTGAAAGATCAAGTTTGAGCTCAACACACATCAAACAAAGCAGCCAGTCATTTTTATTGCAAGGTTCATAGCAGAGCATCTAGTGGAATCAGAATCAGATCTTTGCTTCTTTGAGAAAGCTAAGAAAGCGTCCAGGCGGACAGTCTGATCCCCCATATGCTTTGTTCATCATCTCCAATGTTAAAGCTAGTTTTATTTTTATTTTTATTTCCAGAAAAGAAAAGGACAGTTGGACATGGCTGTGAACATAGCGAAAAGAGAAAAAGAAAGTGCGAGAAGAGCATTCCGAGGTATCACGACCAGCCCACAAAAAAAAGAGAGAGGAAGATGAGGAGGCAGGAACGAGAAGGACACGAAGACGATAAAACAACGCACGAACACACACACATGCATGGATTTCTGTTCTTTCCATTGCATTGCAAACCTGCCCAAAAGAAAGAAGAAAATGGACGACAGGAGAAAAAGGAAAAGAAGTGGAGAAACAAATCCAAGAACAGCGTGAAGAAGAGGAAGAAAAAAAAAAAGAAGGTCAGCCGATGACGCGATTATTTTTGCGTTTTAATTGGGAAGAAGAAGAAGAAGGGTCGGAGGAGGAGGAGGAGGAAGACGAAGAGTTGGTAGTGAGATCGGGGGGAGCACGCAGGTGGTCGGGTCCACTTGTTCCAGCAGCAGCAGGGCCCGTTGGAAGGCCTGAAGGCCGTGCTTTGAATATCCTGGAGAGCGTCGAGCCCACCATCGTCGCCCCGCTCGCGTGGCCGGCGTTGCTGCTTTGTAGGTGCGCCGAGGAATGGGTACTGAGACTCAAGAAAACCGTCCATAACACTCCGCATGAACCTTGCCATGGCCTATCATTAAGAAGAAGAAGAAAAAGCTTCTTTATCATCAGCACTCCGCGTTGTCATCTCGCCACCTTATTGCTTCGCTTACACTCGGTATCTGCATGTAAGAAAAATCGAAATTTATCAGTTTCATTTTCGACTGGCAGGGAATATCATGATCTTTCGCAGCACATGCCCAAGAGATAAGAACCACTGACTGGAGGGGCATAAAGCTGAAATTAAAGATCTGGATGAGCGGCCAAATCTGTTGCCAAAAATAGTCGAAAGCAAAGGCGCGAGAACAAAAAAAAATACATTAATAACACCAAAAATATGGAAAAAAGTGGGTGAGAGGATGGTGATTACCTTCCAGTTAGAAGTGAGGATATACCAGTATAATCGATGTAATCTCTCCTGGATTTCTGGGATCGTCAATCCTTCAAACCAGCCTGTCAGAGAGATGAAGACTATGTGGATTTTTTTTCCTGTCAGTGTTTAGCACTTGTGTTCTTCGTGGCGAAGGGTCAAGAAGGGCACAGGAAAAAGCGTACGGAAAGTATAGAGAGGTGCCCTGTGTGTTGTCGGAAAAGAGGTAATGAATACAAGGCCCCGATGAAAAGAAAAAGGGGGGATTAAGAAGACGTACATGACCAACTGATCCAAGAGGATACGTTTGACGAGACCCCAGAAGCGGAAGCTAGCGTTGGGTTTGGTTTTGGGGTTGGGATGGGGAAGGGACTGGGCATCTGAGCTTGTGAGGGACCTCAGGGTGGGCACATGTTCAACGCCAGCAATCGAGCGACTGCGCATCGAGACGGGCCGGAGGTTCGTCAGCGATTTCTCCGTCTCTATCAGCCGCAATTCTTCTTCTTCTTCTGCTGCTGCTGCTGCCGATCCGGCCGCGACACCCGTTCCTCGTGGCACTTTTAATGGAATCCGTCGCTCTAGAAACTGTCCACTCTCCAATCAGTTTCGGTTTCTCGGTGCTTGTTTCGACCCCGTCATGCATCCACTGTCTATTGCAAAATTTCACAAACCTCGTGCCATTTCCCCACACATGGACCTAAAATACCAAATCCAATTTTTTTTTTATTAGTGACTGGTGCTTGGAAGAAATGGGGGATTATGTACCATGCAAGAAGCCGAAGAGAAAAAAGCGCAATGATCGATGTACGTCCAAGACGAAAGGTTGTCCGGAAGACTATATATAGATATATTGTATATTTGGGCGGGTGGATCAGCTAGAAAGCCTTCGAGAGGAACAGAGGCATGTTGGGGCTGACGAAGAAGGGCAGAAACTGGGCGAGGAAGTCACCGAGACACTGACGAGCGGGCGGCAAAGAAGCAAGCACGAAGTGAGTGGGTGATTCTTTTGAGGGGAGAGATGGTTGCAGGAGGAGTGCATACCTTGAGACAGCCGTTGGTGATGGCGAGGGTGAGCGCTGGATGGCTCTTGAAGGCTCGTTCGTAGCTGCGAGTGAGTCGGGAAAGCGAAGGCATCCTGGTTTCCCGGTGGAAGAAGTATTCCAGCAGAAAAAATATCAACAAAATATTCAAATAAATAAATAAATACTTGCAAAACAAGCCACCCTCGCCCAGACTTCCTACACTGTCCCTGGAGGGAGGTCCCCGGAGAGCTCCAACATGACACACTTGTAAGTTGTAACGTAAATTGTTTCGTTTCCTTTTTTTTTTTTGTGCAAATCATACTTACAAAAACAAGCCAAGTCTGTTTCGAATGGGAGAAAGTTTCTATTTTGCTGTTTTACACATCCTGACGTGTAGCCTGTTTCCAATCGTATTATTCTTTTTTTTTATCAAGAAAGAAACAACATGCCCACAAAAGCTGTTTCAAATTGCCAGTTCATTGTTTTTACAGTTGTAAATGGAGGTCTTCTCGTCGTCTCTGATTCCGTAGCATTTCTAAATCTAGATCCTAAATCTTATTTGGTGGTGGGAACCTGAATTGTCATGGATTTTCACCACCAAATAAGGTTTGGTATTTGGAAACATGCAATCCAGATTTGGGATTTTTGGTGGCAGGAAGACCCCCAGTAGCATGTGAGTGATGGCCTGCTGCTCCATTTTCTTGTGGCCTTGTGATATGTCCAGGGGAGAGTTGATACCCACTGTGGTTGTGTAGTTGGGTGGTACCTCTAGCTCCCCCTGGGGGCATTACACATTTTAGAGCATGCGCATCGGTGGCGCTATTGCTTGCTATAATAGTTTGCACTTGGCGACGGCAGTATAGCGCCAATGGCCCTGCACCACACCGGTGCTTGCTAAAGTCGAGGCTATATTGCCACGACTGCGGTTGGAGTTGTCGGAGTGGATGCTCTTTTGAGCCTGTAGGTGGATGTGGAGCTTGCTTTGAATATGCAAGATTGAATAGCATCGTCGCCAAGTGCTGCTAGATTTGGCGAGGGTTAGTGAAAAAATCTAAAATATTTAGCAAGCATCGGACATTGGAGGACTTCCCGTCGGTCTGGAATGCTTAATTTAGACAGGCTAAATCTAAATTCCAAACTTTGTTTGGTGGTGGGAACCTGACTCTTGTCAATTTTCATCACCAAACAAAGTTTGGAATTTAGAAACAGAAGTTCCAGATTAAGCAATCTGGGCGACGGGAAGTCCTCCATTTGACATGTCCGATGTGGGTGTTTTGATGCTAAACTAGCGCCGCGCGGGCCTTGAGCGAAGCCGATGCGGATGCTCTTACTAATCACAATATCATTGCTAAAGTAGAGTGCCTAGCTAAAAGTTTTTGTCACATAATTTGTTGATTTTTTTGAAAAAAAGGAAACAAACAATCATCAGTACAAGTCTTGTATTTGCATGGTCCTCAGGGACTGATAAGTATGAATATGAAACATTTGAAACTACAAAACACAATAAAATAAAAATAAAAATCCATATGTTTTTGGCTATTTTTTTACATAAGGGGTGTTCAAAGTTGATTCTTAAACCACATTCTACATAAAATCATAAGTCCAACATGACCAAATTACCAACCACATGAAAGTTGGTGATAACTTTCAATAATAACATTTCTTGAATTTTTGGGAAATTTTATGATTTTATGTAAAATTGAGTTTAAGAACCAGCTTTGAACACCCCAATTCTTTAATAATTTTTTTGAGGGAAAGAGGGAATTGCTATGGGGAGTCTTGAGACTCAAGAAGAGTGATTATAAATGAATTTTTTTTTTAAAAAAAAAAAAAAA
>SMGU01001712.1:0-11359 GCA_004348175.1 Puccinia novopanici
TTTTTTTTTATTTCTTTCTTTACGTAAATAATAAAAGGAGAGTGATGATGATCAGATTATTATTTTTGGTTGAGCAAGTCTTTGCAGGGCCGTGTTGTCTTGATGTCTCTTGATGTGCTTCGTCAACCAAAGAGAAAGTATTTCAGTGTCGACAAGGGTGTGATGGCCGAGGGAGATCTTCGTGGTGGACGAGGTGGCAGTGGCAGTGGTCCCTGAAATCTGTTTCAAGTGACCGATAGTGTCATCAGCCTTGATTTGAATATTAATTCTGGCTTGGATCTCAGCTTAATGTGCGTCTGACTTCTTAAGTTGAAAGTTATCATAAAATGCTTAGCAGGGCGGAATTCCAAAAGGATAACCAATTCCTCACCTCCGAGAGACGTGGCCAGGGATCTTCTGCTCTGGTGAGTCGGCCTTCTCCTGCAAACTGCTATTCCAGGAAATCGGCTCAAGGATGGGAGTTGGTATTCAATAGATCAAAGGATCGCAGGGCACTTTTCTATCTGAGGATGGTCCATTCCAGTCAGCAGGCAAGACTTTGAATTCAGGCCTCCTCTACATAAGATATTTGTAGTTGAAATGTTGAAGCGTCACCTGAGACAAGGCTCAGGATGAATCATCCCCTGGCAGAACGCCGCAGGTCTCTAGGCAAAATTATCTCCTACCTCCAGACACGTTTCGTGTCTCCCACTCCCCGGATGAAGAAATGGAAACTGGTCAACCTCGACCCATCTAGAATACGGAAAATCCCCCTTTTACTGGAGGTCTTCCCTTCACCGAAAATCCCAAATCTGGATCTCATGTTTCCAAATCTCAAACTTTGTTTGGTGGTGAAAATCATTGACAATCAGGTTCCCCCCACCAAATAAGATTTAAGATGTTAGGTTTTCGGAGAGAATCAGAGACGACGGGAAGACCTCAACTTTTTTGACGTCCATATCCTTCCCAGAAAAGATCCCCCCTCCAGTAATATTTTAAGAACGCAGTGATCCAAACGGGGTGCACCATCTACGACGAATGGATGATCTTCCTGACTTGCATGGCGAGGAGTGTCACCCTGCGCAAACGCATCGCGCGTCTTTCAAATCACCAGTTGGTCGTCTCTGCCAGAGCTCCACACTAGGCCTTGTTGTTGATTTAAGTTCTTGCACATTTTTATGCCCAGTGCGAGCTGCTAACAAAGTTGGGTAGATTACCAT
The DNA here is from genome assembly GCA_004348175.1 of Puccinia novopanici. Classification (NCBI taxonomy): domain Eukaryota; kingdom Fungi; phylum Basidiomycota; class Pucciniomycetes; order Pucciniales; family Pucciniaceae; genus Puccinia; species Puccinia novopanici. Next base: position 1,200 of record SMGU01001712.1, read on the forward strand.
CCCTCTCAATTCTGCTTTCCGCTTCTTGGTGGGTTGCTTGATCGGGCGCTAGATGGGACCCTTCCCATGTTCCCCTAGCCATAAAATTTCCCGCTGCTTGAGCGTACCCCTTGTCAATCACTTCGCAGAGCGAGTTTTGTGATTATTTTTTCGGAGGTTGCCTTTGACCGGACGGACAAGGCCTATCAGTTAAGTGAGAGTTGAAAGTATTCCAGCACGCACGTTTGGCCTCCACTCGCCACCTCTCCTCCGAGCTTCCCGAGTTTGATTGATAGGATGCCTCGAATCCCAACACGGACAACACCTTACGATACACCCACTCGTCAACACAGGCATTTTAAAAATAAGCGGGATCAAGTCCTCCGCGCTTTGGGTGAGCTAACAGTACTTCAGTTCAACAAGATACCTTCCTTTTTTTCCTTTTTCCGCTTTTTTATGTCTTGGCATGCGTCTGGCCGGCCGTTATACCCGGGGAGTGAATTGTTGATTCCCTATTTTGCCTGCCTGTACGTGCTGCTAACTTGGTGCAGGTCGATCATCTTACATCAATGGCTCACAATTCGCCATCATGTGGGTTTCGGCTCGCGGGGAGACAGAAACCTACGCATCTCCTGTCTTACAAGGTCTGCTAGAGTCCGAACCCGGGCAACCTGCGCTCTTCTCACCTGAGATTCTACAAAGAGCCAAGGAAGCTGCACTAAAAGCTCCGCCTGAACTCAAAGTCACAGAAATTTCCTTGGAGCACATCAGGAAGCCACAGCCCCGCACCGAGGCGTCTCATGCGGCTTCACCAATTGCATCAGATTCTCGCAGCGCATTGTCGGCAAAAGGCCCGCTTGGTTCATCTTCTCCAAACCAACATGGCGGCGGAGGTGAAGGAGCAACCGAAATGGAGGCTGCCACGATTGAAAGACCGCCATCAGTGGAAGGCCTTGTGCCAGCATGTGCGTTCGGATAGTTTGTCTAAAATTTGTACAACCACAGCTTACCCTGAGTGACCATCAACTCTGTAGCCTCTGCGTCGGATTGCAGCATGGACGAGTCCTCGCCGTTTTTAAACGGTGATTCGACCTTATCTTCTTCGCATTTCCATGCTCAATCAGACACGTGCATGTCTCAAAAAACCCATCAATTAAGTCTTCCAGCCCAGGCCTCCAACTCAAGCACTTCACCTGATTGCGCTGGAGCTGGAGAAGAGGGTGCAGGATGCCAAAGCCAGGATGATCCAAAGGGATTTCCGCAAACTTTCGGAATGAGCGAAACGGTAGCAGAGTCTGCTTCATTGGAAAGAGGCAGGAATGAAGAATGGAATCATGTGAATTACTTGCTCCAAAATGAGAGCCTTCCGATGGCGTCAGAGTTCGTGCCGCTCGAGACATCAAGGACTCTCGAGGGTCATCACGAAGAAACTATTTCTTCCGAATCCAACAATAAGGAGTCCAATCAAAACACCCAACCTGTCGAACTCTTACCCAACAATGTACGAGATAAACCAGCGACGGATAGCCCTACAATCATATCCTTCCCAGACCCCCCCTCCATTGCCAAGTTCCTTGAAAATAAATTCCGCCAACTCCAACAAAATACTTGCAAGCTTGTTTGTAAAGCTTGGATCAAGGTGGTTGAGCCCAAGAAACAAAGAAAGTAAGCCAATTAGATTATTATTTTTTTCAGCTGGCAATGGAGTCTTAGGAGCACTGATGATGCAACCCTCTTAATCATACACAGGTTTCCCTACCGAAGTGGCGAAATCAGTAAGCCTGATTGGTGGCCTCCAGGAGTTGTCCATCGCGAACCCGATCACCTTCTGAAGCCTGACAGGATCCAATTGATGCTGGCATTACTGGGCGCAGGAAAGGTCCCAGTAGGTAGGCTTGAGCTTGCTTCCGCGGAAATGGCGGCGTTCATCCCACCGGATAAAATGGATATCCTGAAAGACATCTATACAGTCGCGAAGGAAGAGGAGCGGTTACGAGCCACATGGCCAGGTAAGGGTTTTTTCTTGCCACACTTCCGCTCCAGATCCATCCTGCTGTGGAAGTCAAGTCGAGAGATACTATTCAAATCTACTCTAACCTTATTACTTTTTCGTTTGTTAGTCGGAGTGTCCTTCGTTCCGTTCCAAGTTGAATTGAGCAATAATAATTCATGCGAGGCACCGTCCAAGTCATCCGGCTCACCTCAAACGATGAACTCGGAGATTCTGACTGGTTCACCGACGATGATCGATTACATCCCCAATATTCAACATGCGAGCGAAGCAGCGATCAATTTCCTGAACAGAATGCCTGTGGAAGCACGTCATACTGAAGAATGGCCTCCAAGCGCGTTGCCCGGATATATACAAAATAACATCAAACCCCAGTCGTTTTCTCATCATGCTGAAGCGAACGGTTTCTTTTCGGGAGAATATAATCCTCATCATTTTCACGATGTGATGTCAGAATGCCACACGTCTTGGGCGATGAATCCGGAGATCTTTCAAGAATCTATTGCACCCCATACTACGCACAAAAGAACGGGTCGAACGGGAGAAAGTGTTTTGGCAAGTTTGGAATCACTTAACCAAGGGACGTCAGTGACGAATGGGTACAGTTTCCCCCCCAGCCTCCAGACGACCTCATTTCCCCCGCACGAGCTGCTCGGATCGGCAAGTATGAAAGGAGGAGGATCGAGCAGCAAGGATTCGGCAGTAACTAACCCCCCTCACGATTCGGCATTCTTACAAGATTTATCCCCTTCTGAAAACAACAACGCTTGGGCTCATTGCGGCATGTTTTTCGACAACCCGGTCGCCTCCCATTCCTCGGAAAACGTGTGGCGTACCGTCACCATTCCTTCCGCTTCTTTCGAATGCACTAAAGTCCTTTCTGAAGAGTCTTATCTATTATAACTTGTTCCACTTCGACTTGCTATTGCGCCTCCCCCTTTTGTTTTTCACTGTCTCTCCCTTCCCCCCCTCTAAAACAAATCGCATGGTAACTTAGAGAAACATGCAAGACCTTAATGTAATACTTCATCCCCCCGTAAGCTTAGGCTCCCTAAGCATTCGAGTGCCCGTTGATTCTCCCCAGATGCATGCAAGTAGGCACGAGTAAGAATCCTAGCACTAGCTCTAGTGTTGGATGAGGGGGGGTCCCAGATGGAGCTGCTGGTCAAGATATCAATCGGTATTACTCAGTGAGACACATTTGTGGAGGAAAAAAAAGAAACAATCCTAGAGCTGCAAAAGTGAAAACAAGGACAATCTGGTCTGCAAGCGCGGGCAGAAGCAAGAAAATAACCCTAAAAATGAGACGAGGGAAGGAAAACCCACATTTTGAGATACACTACATACGTTATTAAAAACACATCAGGAGGACACATGCATGAGAGCAGAAAGAGCATGTCAGAGCAGAAACTTCAGTGAGCTGAATTTTCCAGTAGAAGCTGGGTGTTCAGGGGTAAGCTAGATTTTCAAGGGGATTTAGTTATTGGGACGCTGAAAAAGTTGCTCTGGAGAAATGATCTTTTGAATAACCTGATTTGCGCGATTGGGTTTGGCTGACGATGATGGTGTATATTCGGTCTGGGTATTTCAATCCGATTTCAGCCCAGTGTCTCAGAAGTGAGAAGCGGCTGATTTGTATCATTCATGTTGATTTGATCCGGCGCAGCATTTCAAGTGTTCCTGCCACAATCAATTCGTGTTCCACCTCATGCATCCGCTGCGAAAGGGCTTCAAGAGATTCGCCCTTCCGCAACTGAACGGGGCGGGTGAGTATTGGGGTTCCCCTGTCTACTTCAGCGATTACCTAACGGATCAAGTGTTGATTGATAAGGGAATGCGTCACAGCAGAGATATATGGCAGGATTAGCAAAGGACATACTTCATGGATCATAACACCAGTTTCCGTAATTTCTTGTCTTCCATCAGGGCCTGCCTCCCACGCTCGTTCGATGGCGCCGGCGCCATCGAACTGTCCAGGCAGAGCGGGGTGCAGGTTGATGACGGGGATGGGAGAAGCAGAGTCGGGGAGCCAATCAGAGTGCATTTCCTTCAAAAACGGCTCGCTGAGAATGTGCATGAATCCAGCGAGGACGACGAGATGAGGCCGGCCCGTCTTGACGACGGCTGCGAGCTCACGATCGTACTGAGAACGCAGCTCAGCCTCGTCCGAGAGCTGAGGATGCTGCTTCCGAAACGAGGCCAGACTGTAGATCTGGGTTGGGATCGGAGGCTGCGCCGCTGAGGCCCGTTGAATCCCATATGCGTGTTTCGAGTTCGACACCACCAAACTGATCCGAGCTTCCGGCTCTCGGAACGAAGGAGCCGCGTCGATTAAGGCCTGCAGATTTGTACCTACAAATGGGCAATCCAACAACCAGTTAACTTGACGCTCCTCGAGTAGCCGCTCAAGAAAGCAGACAGGATGACTGACCTGATCCCGAGATGAGGACGACAATGTTGAGGGGCGGTGGACCCATGGTGGATTGCTGGCGGTAATCCTCCGGGCTGGGTATATACAGCTGTGAGGTCTTGATAAGATATGCACGGTGAAGCCAAGCCTGTTGAGCCCCATGCGTTTTGGCCGCGGGGGGGAGGGGGGGGGGGGCCAAAATGTGGGGTGGCCCCCAACAATATGCTGAAAACCCCTTGTGAAGGAGAACCAACGGTGAGTCGTGGATAACAATTCATCAATCACAAGATACCAGATGCAGGTAAATTTCAATGAGGAAAAAAATGAGCAAGCACCCCAGGAAATAATAGCAACAAGAGGAAAGTTGATAGAAGCATACAGATCACTAGAATATATGTGGCTAATGCAACACTCCTTTGGGGGAAGGAACAGCTTAATGAACTCATCCTTCCACATTCCATCTCTGTTGCTCCAGCTCCAGCACCTCCATCTCATCAAGATGTACCACCAAATGTGCTAAACTGGGAGGTAAGCCACCTCATGGCCTCTTGAGAGCTATAGCAGTGCCAAATGTAGCAACACTATAGCTCCCCATAACCTGCTTATCAAAAATCATTTCTGTGATAGGCAGACACCCTTTCACCAATCACCACCCTCAAATCATCCCTCATGTGCACACCACACTCATTGTGATCACCCCCGCCCATGTTTGACTTCAGGAAGAGGTTTGGGGAAACCACAGGGCACTCAATTTAGCTCCTTGCACTGTATCTTGGTCTGAGTTTGGGGATCTAAGCATGTGGTGCAGTCACCAAAATTGGAGCTTTAGCCCCCAATCATTCCTCCCACAGTGTATAAGACGAAAGTCTTTTGATGATATGAGGCGCGTTAGACACAAGCGAGAGCGGTGACAACGAGCAGAGATGAAGCAAACCTAAGAGAGAAAGAAACAGCGTTAGACACAAGCGAGAGCGGTGACAACGAGCAGAGATGAAGCAAACCTAAGAGAGAAAGAAACATGAGACTTGAAGACTAGATGAAGTGAAAAGATAGAAACGGACCTGAGGACGGGAGTCAAGGAGCGCAGTGAGTTGAGTTGAACAAGTGTTGAGTGTTAAGAAAAGGAAACGGGCATGATGACAAAGGAAACTTTAACAAGAACTACTGCGGACTAAATTGTGAGTATCACTAGGACAACAACCTGTGACATGTACCGCAACCTGTGACATGTAATGTCCAACACAGTGGAGATGGCCTTAGCTACTCTCCTATTTCAAGAGGATCTTGGTATATTTTTGGGCTCTTCAGATTGAATTGATAAATACATTTGGGGCTTCATAAATTCGTTTTTTTCCCTCAGACACCCATGGTGATTTATAGCTACATACGTACTGGTCAGTACCCATTTCATAAGTGCTATCAGGCTATGCTAAAACTAAGACAAATCCCCCCAGAAAACAACAATATATTATAACAAGTTTTGTTTTTCCCATGATTTATGTCCAAAATTTAACATTTTTTGAGTTGATAAATATTCAAAAAATTCACCTATCTGGACCTATTTCATGCCTAATCTTTTGGCATTTTTGACCATTTTGCATATAAATTTTAGATTAAATATCCTAAATGTAGAGGGCTCCCAGATTTCCTCTTTAAAACCATGCATTTTAACATTTGCATTAATTAGATAATAAACAACCTAGAACTTGATATTATTCAAAGACAAAGACCAGAACTAAAAAACAATAAGGTCAGACATGAGAATAGAAAAATTAATGATAATGAACATGAGAAAACAAACACTGAGAAGATTTAATGATCTTAACAAATAATGACAACTGAGAGAGTGGAGAAAGTAAGGTTAGGGGTTTTGTTTTGAAGGTCAGCTGAGAAAGAACAGATGATTGAAAAAGAAGAATAAACATCTAAAGACAGACAATGGGAACACAGACAGGAGGACAATAGACAAATGAAAGAACTAAGGAGATAGAGGAAACAGAGATTAGTGTTGGCGTGATTTGAGATCAAAGTCTTTTGGTTCCATTTCTCATCAAGTTGGAAGCCAGAAAGGCTCTCCAAGTTAAGGCTTCACCAGATGTTGGTTGAAGTTGGACACTGTCTTGAGCTTTAGATTACAAGAGGTTAGTAAACATGATTGAACTGAAATGAGGTTTTGGGTTTGACGGAACCTGGTTGTCATAGCGGGGTAGAAATTATCAGGGTTTGAGATTAGTTTACCACTAGTTTTCAGCAGTTGTGGACAGCCGCAGTGCATGGCAGGCAAGTGTGCAAGAGAGAGAAAGCACAGAGGTGAGAGCACATAGGCAAGTGCAACAGACAGAGACATAGCTCTGCAGAGAGCAAGCTAGCATGGAGTTTCAACAGATAATATGAACTAAAGCTGCTGGTCAGATAGCCTCAAAATCTTAAAAAAAAGTGGATTCCCTCAGTCTGCTTAAATTTTCAAGCTCCTCAGAAATTCCTAAACATCTTTTGTCTTCATGGAAGTAAAACTAACTTAGTTGAGTCCATCCTATTTACTCTGGGATGCAATGAACAATTCAATTTGGTTTGAAATCAACTGATCCATTATAATTCCAACCAACACGAGATAAATTGTTTCACCCCAGATCAACTAAAATTTACTGCAAAAACTCAACACATCACAGGTTTTGAAAAAAAACCAAAACTCAAGACTATGTAATCACCCTTCATCATTGAGGGCCAGTATCATCATTGCACATGCAACCTACCAAGTTTTTATTTTCATGGAAAGAAGTACTTTTGGCCAAAATCACCCACTTACACCTGAGGGTGCAGTTTTTTTCTCAGATGAGGAAGCACATTCAGCTGATTTCCCTTCATTCTTTCAGACAGCAAAAGCCCTGACCCTGTTTTTGAAAAAAGAATCCTGATTTTCAAATAGCTGACATCAAACAGAGGGGAAACCTCCCAAGGTGTTCTGGGCTTATTCCCTTGCATCCCCTTTCCTAGCTCACCAGGGAGTCTTGGACTGAAATAACTCATGACTGAACTATGACCCTCCTCCCTCATTTTAGCACTCTTTTTGCTTTCATCTTGTCTTTTACCTCTTCTCATTTCACAGTAGAGAACTGTGAGCTAAAATCACTCTCAACTGAGCTAGCAATAAATTAAAAGGCTCTGGGATCTCTGCCGGCATATCTGCCTTCTTTTTACATGCCCCTTTGGAGAAAAATGAAGATCATCTGCAGCTCTCAAATGCATTTGACCTTGTTGGGCTTGCTGAAATTATTCAGCCAACTTGTTACACCATACCAACCAAGCTTTCCCAGAACTCTCCTCCAAGTGCCTTCACTAATTTAATGTTGCCTGCAGGGATGTGGTCTGAAAGAATTCCTTCAAGGTGGGGATTTTTGGAGCCCCCCCCCCATCTGCAATTGCCATCAGGTTAGCAAAGACACTTGTAGGGGAGTGCTGGAAAAAATCTTTGGTGTCATGACCAGTTGTAAAAGCACCCATTATCTGCATTTATGAGTGACACCCCTTATTTCTTGAACCCAAGTTATGAGGATAACAGGCAGGTTCATAGGACTTCAGTGTTCTAGCCTGACCAGATTGCATGCTTCAATGTTTGAAACTCTCAGCAGAGAAGCAGAAATCAGTTGCAAGTTCTGGATTAAACAAACCATCTGATTCACGTGTGGAACAAGGTTTGCTCGCTTTTTTTTTGTACGTGCCACTGTCATGTGGTGTGTGGGGCTTGGAAAATCCGATATGAGAGGTCTTCTGTCCAAGACCTGCAGGTATCCGTGGTGTTCCCGTCAAGAGTACTGACAAGTAGCAGCGGCTGATGGGTGTGGCGGCGGAAGTTGAATGTGACACCAAATTTTGTGAGTTTGGTGGAGTTCAGCGTGGTCGGTGCTTACTTTGAACTCTACTTCTTCCAGAAACTCTTCCAGAAACCAGTGGGCAACTTTCAAGGACGATCGATATCTCGATGCCCTTGGCCAAGCCGATTCGAGCGGACAGAAGGAAACGGCATGCGGCGAATGCCCGCGACCGAGTGGTCAAGCTCAAGGGAGACATCTTCCATTCCACCGCCATCCTCTGCGAGTTCTTGTACTACGCCTTCAATACCATCCTCGGCTTGAGAGAGGTCTATCCCAAGCATGACTTCAAGTGGGATAAGCGCTACGACATCTATCTGCCCATGTTGATCGACACTGACTTGAAAGGTTATCTGACTAAAGTCACCACCCAGTTGAAACGTTGGTCTCCTTTTCGCTGCCATCCAACTTCCTGTTGACTACCCAACACAATATCTATCACGCACTATTCCCGACTGAAAATTTACTCTTGGACACTGATTTGAATGCGTTCGGTTTTTCTTTCGAGCTTGAAAAAGCGTGGCTGGAAACGAAAAGCGTGACTCGGATTGTGCTGGCGTTGGTTTCGAAAGAGACGCGTGAAACGGTGGAACGATGGCAATTCGACATCCATACCCCAGCCGAACAGCCACCCCAACCGGAGGCCGCGGCCCCACAAACCACCTCATCAGCCGCCGCTGATCAAGCTCAGTTTGAGCCGGTTGCCCGATCAGACCACGATATGCAAGCAGAGGCCTTACAAATATTCCGTCAAATCTTCTCGTCCGTCACCTTCATGCCCGCCCTGGAACCTGACCAATGTGATTCACTAAAATCCTCTGCGGTCAGAACGACGATCTGGTTGTTCATCATCGTGACCTTCACCCGGAGATGTTGATTTAGACTCGATTGCTTCCCTTAGGCCTGTTTACGATCCTAAGCTATGTGAACAAATCCGCCGAAATTCCTACGGGGTGGAATAAAAGTGATCCATATATCATCTCCGCCACCGCTGACCAGGTAAAGTTCCTCGAGCTAACTCATATCCCCATTTCATAAGGCTCTCGTACTCATCGAGAATAAAAAAACGCAACCCGCTTTTCTTGCGCAGGTTCCCATCCATGGTCTCACGACTTCTGTGTACAAGCTAGTTCCGACCGTAACTTACTGGCGAGTCATTTAATTCGTCAATCCAATTTGAATATTCTCACCTCAGCTTTAGCTGATCCCACACATCCCCGCCTTTTTTTTTCCTCCAGCGCAAACCAAGCTCAACAACCAGAAGAAGAAGCTGAGGAATAAAAATCTTATATGCACACATCTAGACCAAACAAAAGAATCAAAGCCTTGTTGTAGAAGCCTATCTGTGATATATCATCAATTTGAATTCACTCGGAAGTTCGTCTATCATTGCTGTATGTGGAGAGTTCATTAGGCTTTTTGGTTTATAGTGATAATAGCCCGGTTGCATGAGTGGCGTGAACGCCTGGCCTCACTCACACCACCGTCCTATAAGCTTCCTGTTATTGAAGAAATCCAACCAGCTGTTTGTTCCCTCTATCCTCCCAGTGGCACTTACTGGATTCTGCAGATGAATGAATTCAATTATTACCTTGCAATCAACGTGAGTCAACGTTTTTTGAAGCTCGGTTGTCGATCGGTTGCACATGGCCCTTATTGGTACCTCCAGGCAAATGGCGAAATCTCGTGCATGGTAATCAGAATTCACGACTTGGGGGAAGCCTACGAAGGAAAGCTCCAATGAAACAAGAAAGTAGCCCAGCCGCTAAAACATACGTCACGCATTATGAAAGTGCTTTCTCCTCCGGTAGATGTCCTTCCAAAGGGGACTCAAAGTTGAGTGCAAGTGACTTGCCTGAGTTTGGCAAGTTGCTCTGCACAAAAAACTGTG
>SMGU01001715.1:0-22158 GCA_004348175.1 Puccinia novopanici
CACATTGTTGATGAATCCTAGCGATACTCTGTCTTGCCCAAAATCAAAGTCTTTGATCAGTAGATCAGAATTGTACAAAATGTAAAGTATGACCAACAGAGGCAACCCTTGCGGGAGGCCCTTGTTGATCTGGAACTCAGCTGATAAGTAATCTGCCAGGCGTAAGCGGGTTGTTCTGTTTTCCAAGTATCTGCTAATCAACATCCATAAATAGGTTGGGCAACCCTTCTTTCTGAGTATATTGATTAGCCTTCTGGGGTGCACCAAAGGGTAAGCCGATTTCACGTCTAGGAATAAGGCATGAACTACTTTGCCTTCTCTCCATTTGCGCCTAGTCCACATGGTAAGTGCCATCATGGCATCCACTCCGCCCTTTCCCCTTCTGCCTCCCATATGTCCGTCTGGTAGTATGCTATTCGATTCTGCCCAGTAAGTCAACCTGTCAGCAATGATGGTCTCAAATACCTTGCTAAGGGTGTTAAGTAATGCTATTGGGCGGTACGCCCCTGGGTCGGTGTAATCCTTTTTGTTAAATTTCCGAATGATAGCCGTTGTTGCTGTTCTCCAAGCCTGCGGAAAGTGGTTTAATTTGACACAGCTGTTGCAGATTTCTGTCAGTCGAGGCGCAATCTTGGATGCCACTAGTGTCAGTATTTCATTTGGTATTCGATCAGGGCCTGCCGCCTTTTTCTTTGCCAGTCTAGCCAATACATTACTTGTTTCTGTCGTAGTAACCTGGGGATAAACTACAAATTTGGATGTGCCCTCCTCCGGTACATCGTCCAGGTCGCAGAAACTATCGACTACGGAAGTTCCAAAGAAAAGAAGTTTAGCCTGATCCTCTTTGTCAGTAGCCACCCCTCCATTTCCGTCTTTTAAAGGAAGAATTCCATTGCCGCTCCTAGGTTTGGTGAATTGGAATGCTTGAAACAGAGTTGTCGAATCAGTTGATGCCAAGAAGTTCCGCCAATGTTGCTGCTTCAGTTCCGCCACTTTGCCTCGAAATCTGTCATTCCAAAAATTGAACCTTTCCCGATTCTCTTGGGTAGGACTCATTATTAGCAATCTCCGGCACTTATTACGGGCCTTCACAAGTGGTCCTAGGACCTCCTTGTCCCACCACTTCTTTACCTTGTTTGGGTTTAGCTTTACTTTGCGCCCTTGGTCCTGCCATGCATCCCAAATGCTGGATGTCAGATGCCGTTCCGCCTGATCGAGTTGTTTTGAATCTAGGATGGGACTCAGCTGGTTTAATTTAGTTGTTATAGTTTCTAGTAGTCTTTCTCCGTCCACCTCCTTTGGCCTGGGTGCCACAGTAATGAAGGCTGTCACTGGGGGCGCAAAATTGAGCGATGTTATCAGTTTTTGGTGGTCTGATCCGTGATTGTCTGAACTGGTACTTGTGTTTGCAATCAATCTTGCCGCCAGATAATTCGCCCACGTCAGATCAATGATTGTCCTTGTGCCTCTACTAGAAATAAACGTAAAATTGTCCTTCTCAGACGCTAATTTAAAACCTCCTTTACCACAAATAGTGACTAGTGACTTAGCTGATTTGTGTACATGTGAATATCCAGGTGGATTCCAGCTTTTGTGGTGAAGGTTAGCGTCCATCCCTATTATCATTGGTACTCGTCGGTCGTTGTGCTTTGACATCCATAATTGAAGGTGTTCTATTCCCAGGTCGGTGCCTGGCTGATTATACAGATTGATGGCTTGCAGTAGCTGCCCCGTTAGCAGCTTCAATTCCAGCGCAATTAAGAACTTACTGTTGTCTTGTAGTGTTTTTATGTTTTTTGATTCTACACTCTTCCTGACATATGATATGACTCGGTGTTTGTCGGAAAGGTCCTTCGGGCTGTGTTCGTGGCTGTAAAAGGTCCACCATCCCTCATGGTCAGGTGGCAAGCATGTCAGTGGGTTAATCCAAGGTTCCTGCAATAACATTAAAAATACTGAGTCCTGCTCAGAGTTTAGGACACTATACGTGGTAGCTCGACTATTGTGGCAGTTCAACTGCACAATAATGGAGGACAAAATTGGGTTTTCATTTCTTGATACTTCTGGAATGGATTCTACAACATTACAACTAGAAACAATAGGTGTTAGCGTAGAAGGACTATTATTCATGTAGATGATTTTTGGAAATTAGCCATGCCCGCTTCATTCCACACGCCTTTTCAAACGGCGTGTGAGACGTCCAAACCTCCTTTTCCTTGCCTCCCTCCTTGCAAATCACACAGACTTTCTCTTCCGCCCCGGTCTCATGTTGACATTCGCGTGTTTCGTGTTTGCTGCCGCATTTACCACATTTAGCCTCATTTCGACACCACTTGCCAAAATGTCCCATCTGCAGGCATTTAAAGCACTGCGGTGGGAATTTCTTGAAGCGCTCCGTTCTGTGATGACTGCTGTTCAAGAAGATGCCTCGTTGTTTCACCAGCCTGTCAGCTACTTCATGATCTAGAAGGGAAATAACGATTGTACCGGCCTGTCTTATGTCGGATGGGTCTCTGAAACCGCCAAGCCATCGAATCCTAAAAATTTTCTCGGCCATGAAGCCGTTGTCCGAGGCTAATTTGATCCTGCTGGTGGCTGCTTCCACATTGAAGCTCGTTGGGATGCCGTGTACCAGGATGGGGTAAGTGCTTGGCGTAGCTGCAAGATCTGGGTGGAGTTGTTTACTACACTCGTGTTTGTTCTTATTCAGCCAATCCTTATGGATTCGGTTTTTAGAGTAGAAAGTCATGTCACCGGATGGAAGTATCCTGACCGCCTTTACTGCCACATTTTCGCCCTGAACTGTCGCGTTCATCTTGTCGAGTACTTCATTTGTTTTCTGTACAACCTGTTCACAATCAGCTTCCTTAAGTGGGTTGGTACCTACCTTGGTATGTATGATAGTTCTGCCTGGGCGGGCAAGCAGCATGTCCTTCTTTGTTGGGAGTTTGAGGATTGTTGGCGGTTTCACTGAGGCGGTCGCGTTCGCGTATGAGGGGACTTTTGCGCGTGTGGTGAGTTGGTTGACTTCAATTGATTCCAAACGCGCGTTGATTTCTTGCAGTTGCTTCTGGACGCGAGCCTCGCTCTCAATCAGATGGAGGAGAACCGCAACTGTGGTCTTGTCGAGGTTTACGTTTCCATTCACGTCGGTTCGGGATGTGTCCGTGATGAGATCGCGTAGGTATGTCAGCAATGTTGAACTCTGACTAGATTCTGGGCGGGTTGGGAGATGATTAGCCGGGTTTGTCACTGGTGGAGGGTCAGTTTGCATCTCAAGGTCTTCTGCATGAGACGCGTCCTTGCGGCACGCGTTCTTCATCATCTGGTCAAAGACCGAGTTGCCAGCTTGGGCTTCCGAGTTTTTGGTGGTAGGGAGGTGGAGAGGGGGGGGGGTTGCCTGTCGGCATTGGGAAGTGGGGAGGGGTGAGGACGATTCTGTCTTTGAGAGGTGTGTTGTCTTTAGGATGGGGGGTGACGCGTGTAAAAAATTGAATGTGGTTGATGACAGGAATGATACAATGGCTCTCAATTTGCCATCAATTAGATCACATATGTAAATAAGTGGAAAGAAAGGGAGCACGCGACTGACATCAATAGCCCGGTTCACATTGCGAAATTTAGCACCTGTCGAGTATACAGCTGATCCAAAAAAGTTCGCGGATTTCACATGTTTTTTTTTTTTTTCCGCGCCAAATTTTTTTTTTTGCCCCCGAAATTTTTATTTCCCTGGTTTTTCTGGCGGGGATGCACCATTTACCCCTACACTGAAACCCTATTCACCGGCCAGCTCCAGGCTTGCCAACCGCAATATTGTCGATCACCCAAACAGGATGGGTAAGTCTTTTCCTTCTCATTCATCTCATCTTTAATTATTGATTTCTAAACTGATTAAATCTAAACATGCCCACAGATGATTTCTCTGACAATCTCGAGAAAAACGCCTTTGTTATATGAACTCAACCAATGGATAAATGATGTGTTTGCGCCACGAAATAGCAGCAAAGATCCCCCTACCACACGTGAATCAGAAGTGCCCTCAACCAATACCAATGAGCAATCAGCCACTCCTTCTATATTGCCAGAAAATCAAGATGATGCCACCACCACGCAGGACAATGGTGAAAATCAAGATCGCCCTTGAATATGTCTTCTTCTTTGAAGAGAAGAAAAATCCTTGAGTAACTCCGGCCACCAGCAAAACGCAAGGGCGCTCCCGGTGCCAAGATAAGGTTCAAAGACCTCAAATTGGACCAAGGAAAAATGTTGATCAATTGGAAAAATACCGATCTCAATCTCACTGCCTTCAAAGATGCGGCCATCAATGTGATCGCGGATCAAGATGCAAAAACACTGGCAACTCATGCCAGTGAGTTGGAAGACTCTGGGTTGCTCATTTGGAATGCAGTTATTCCACATGGTGGTAAGTTTGTTGCAAACCAGAAGGCATCTCTGGAGACTGCAGACAATTTTGAAGATTTCTTCAAGAGTGGGCCGGAAAAAGCAACACACACAAGTACACAGTTACTCTTGTGGAAAGAACCCAAGCAGCGGTGCAGGTATTTCACTTTTTGGTCATGATTTCATGTTCAACATAGCCATCTGATGATAGATCATCACAGAAAAAACTTGCTTTGGATTCCTTGAACCAAAAACACAGTGGGGCTACCGATTTAACCAAGCCTGAACCGACTGCTGGGGCATCACTGTTGGCCCAGATAGTTGAAAAATTCAATTACTCAGGGCACAACATGTTGAAACGGATCGCTTAAAAGGGTCAAAGGAGGCTCCTTTTTATTATCCAATAGATCCATTGCAATACTTTGTCCTCACACCTGATTGGCTTGAACTTTGGGAGCAAACTATGGTAGGCCATATTGTTATTATTTTGTCTTTGTACAGATTAGATGAGTGATGTTGTTTCATTCATAGGTCACAAAAAGGATGTGACCATCTGCAACCCACCCAATTCACCTCCTTTCAACTATATCACCAAAAGTGCGACCAGTTCGACTTCACCTTCTGTTCCATCAACTGATCAGAATGGTTCCAAAGCCGCCTCTCCAATGTCTCAACCAACGGTCCCTGCAACTTTGCCAAGTGTTCCACATCCCGCTTCCGGCGCGTTCATGGCTCCGATACCCGGTCAGAGCTTGGCATTCAACCCGTATGCCATGAGCATGCCCTACATGCCCATGAACTTGGCATGGGGATCCATTTGGCTACCATGGCATTTCAAACATGGCAGGGTATGTTTACTCACCATTGGTCAACACCAGTTTGGGCCCCTCTACCCAACCACCAACTCACATGCCTCCAATATTGACATTGGTAGCACCTGGAGGTACTGCAGGCCCTATTACATCCTCACCAGCCCCTCAGATGAACATGTGGATATGAGGATTAATTCAAGTTTTGCTCACGTTGATATACATAGTGGAGGTATTGCGACCACCCTCACCAAACTCGGGATCAGTCATTATACACAATTCCAAAATTTCAAGGATTGCGAGTTGGAGGAGGCCGGCATGAAACAAGCACATGCTAGGGCTCTAACCTCAAACTTCAAGCGTTTTGAACAACACCTCAAATCAACACATCGCTGTAGTACTTGAATCCCTTCTGACCACGTCCCGTTACGATTTTTTTCTTTGTTACAAGATTGATTTTACTTTTTTCTTTTAGTCTCACCATTCTCAAAGTCTTCTTTGTCAAGCTTTTAATGCTTTGTTTGTAATGAGAGGCATTGATGGTGGCACTTGGATTACATTTATATTGAGCTAGACATATAAAGAAACACCAAAAGAAAAATTGAATCCTAGCTAAGAAAAACAAATAATAATGAAACAAAGAAAAATGTTAAGGAAACATTAATTGTTCCTGTGAAATGAGAAAAATAAGGGAAAAAAAGAACAATCATACGTTGTACCCACATCCAGCAAACAGTTTCTGGATTAAATCTGAGGTAAAAACCAGCCTTACAAATTCATCTAAAACAATAAAATCATCTGGTCCTCCACTCAGGAGATCATGATTGCGTTGGAGAGAGGACTTGAAAATACTAAAGCCCTTTTCAATTTGGTTGAAGTCCGGTGAGTAAGCCGGCAGATAGTGTTGGAAATTTGCCTGTCACCTTCCTTTCTCTTCCCCTGTCACTCATTTTTAATCATTCCGGTCCAAGTTCTTATTATTATTATTTACTCAATTTGCCCCCAAAATTGGGAACCACAACTTGGCCAGCTTTGTATTTAGACATAAAAACTCTCCTCTGACCTTAGAAAGAAAACTTATCTGTTCTGACCGGACAGTTCCTTCTGTTGGCACTTGAGCCCCAACATGAAGCACTCCTAGCTTAGGCACTTGAGCCCCTGAGTACAAGTTGATAAGGTCTTTTTCCAGAATTTTCTGGCTTATTTTTATTAAAAATTACTTCTCCATCTTCGACATTGTTGTTTTTCTAATAGATAGATTGAGACACAGCCTTCCAATTCAACTATTTCTGTGACATGTCCATTGTGGTGGATTGGAGTGTTGTCCATGACCAGAAAACTAGATGGGCCAGGGAATGGGTTCATACAAGGAACCTGAAAATAATGCACAAATGTGATTACATTAAATTACATGATAAAAAGGATACTATTAAGACTAACCAATATGTTCTCAAGGTAGAACTCGAAATCCTCATGATTCACTTTCTCCTCTTGAATCATATGCGCCACAAGCCCCAAGGTTGAGATTGCCAGAATGACATTGAATTTGGAAGTTGATTGCTGGGTTGACACTCAACAAGTGTGTTCGCCAATGGGGGCCCACCCCCTTGTCCTGGCCACCACATCAAGGCAAACTCCTGATTTGTCTGAAGAGGCAAAAGGACATGTCAGTTGACTGTTAAAACTTAGGTGAATCAGAGAATGCCTTACCCACAAATACCAGGCACTCTTTAGGGATTTGTTTATCTGGTAAAGGTACTTTGCACATTCTTCTTCATCTTGGTTAGGATGGACAGTGCAAATGGATTTCCGTGAAATTTGGAGACAATTGTGGAGGGTGTTGGCAATGCTCTGGACGCAGACTTGAATTCCATGTGCTTCCCTTAATTGCGTTTGAATCTCGTCGAGATACATGGTTGGATGTTCTGTTACTAAATCTTTGATGAACTGAATCTCCTCCAGCATCAACTCCAATGGCCGCCCCCTTGTTAGGTAAGTTTCTGGGTCACCAACCACCGAATGAGTTTTTGCATAAAGTCGCTGCCATTGTATGAAGGAGTCTGGACTGATTGAGGCACCAAGTTGAGCATTGACTTCAGCGAGAGTCTTCCCTTTGTTTGCTGCTTGTACCGCCACAAATTTAATATTGGCTGAATATTTGTGGAAAACCATCACTGGTGGCAAGAAAATGCTGAGTTAATTCAATCTGTTGGGTGAAAAACAATGAAATAAAAAAAACTTACATACATACCTGTTGATGATTGACGATATTGCGGTTGGAAAGCCTGGAGCTGGGTGAATAGGGTTTCAGTGTTGGGGTAAATGGTACATCCCCCGCCAGAAAAACCGGGGAAATAAAAATTTTCGGGGGCAAAAAAAAAAAAAATTGGTGCAGAAAAAAAAAAAAAAATGTGAAATCCGCAAACTTTTTTGGATCAGCTGTACATCAGCAAGCTATTACCCTAGCTTAACACAAGCCCCGACTTTGGGGCTTGCAAAGCGAGCCTCCAAAGGAGGGGCTTGCAGGTAAAGTCTCAGTTTTGGTGTGAGAGGTTGAGATCTGTGGCTGTATTTGTGGTGTTTTCACTTCAATCATTTTTTGTTTCATCATCCCACCTTGCCAAAAGTCCATTCTTGTTTTCCTAAATAGCCGTCAATCTCCTCTGTTTCCAGATTTATTTTTCATTTTTCTAGCTATCCCAATCATAACTTTTCTCGAGTTGCCAAGTTGTGCCTACAATCCTGTAATTCAGAAGACAGATCTGATACAGCCATCAAATCCGCCAGGTAGTCAGAGCAAATTGGAATTTAAGATAAGAGAAGCCATTTCAGGCAAACCACCATGATGAGTCTCAAGCACTCAACTTTCAAATGGTGATAGCATTGCACGCATAGCCCTTGAAGTTTAGTGTGGGGGGGGGCCATTTGATGCACCAGATCAAGCAGATTTGAACTGTCCCAAAGGCATTGATCAACTTGGGACGGAGGATGAAGCAATTGGTGGGGCAAATTTTCCCACCAAAACTCTGGAATCTCTCACACCAAAAGATTGACTTGAGCTGCAAGCCCCTCCTTTGGAGGCTGTTGCATGGGGCTGCAGTGGCAGTCCCTCAAAATGGAGGAGGCTTGTGTTAAGCTAGGCTATTACCCTTGCGTCAGCAACCCATCAGCAGCCCTGTTCACTTAGTAAGACCAGGTTTATCCCCCGGGCTTTACTACTTAGTCATTCACTTCACCATCCATCCATCCTTGCAACAACCATGTGACCTAACCAACAACAACAAGTCCTCCCCATTTTTTTTCCTCTACATGATTGGTTTTGAGCATGACCTCAACTCCCAGCCCCCTGGTCTACAGGGTGGGGAGATATAGCAGGATTATACCATGCACTTTGTGGGATAAGAAAATGCTAAAGGTTACTAATGCAGGTGCTAAACCTTGTTTGAGGTTTGCTGATGGGAGCCTATGTGAACCAGGCTAATAGCACGGTTCACATTGGACCCAAATCAGCAAATTCTGATTTCATTTTAGCCAAAAATCAATAATGTTTAGCAAAAACCTATCCCTCCCATGTGATTTATAACCTGCATATATCCCCTGATCTACACATCCAATTCACCCTCCACATTAAGAAGCCAAATGACCAACCTGCACGGCATCACTCATGAACGCTTCAAATGTTTGGTTTGCATCATATGCAACTCTCCAATCAACAACGATTGGGAAACCTTTCTTGTCAATCTGTAGACCAAAGAGTTTGGGGTCCAGATTGTCATTGTCATAACAAGAACAATGTACACAAAAATTAAAGGAGTTCATTGCAAATACAATGAGATAAGAACGAGATAAGTCATGACAAACAACAACAATAGGAATTCATTTTCAGAGGGAGGAGGAGAAGCGAAACAAAGATAAAATGGATGAACAAGGCACAAGGGGGGGACAGTCAGAGTCTTTCTACCGAGTTGAGCAAGGACAGGGATGAGGGTTGTAGTCGGCTTGTCTTGAGTACTGAAGCAGGGGCTGATAATGGTGCTGGTGGTGAAAGTTACAGATTCCGGGGATCAGCAGGGGGCCACCTATGTGAACTGTTTTGCTGATGCATTGCTTATTTTTAGTTAAGGCTTGCTGATTTATAAAATCAGCAAGGTTAAAATTGCCTATGTGAACCATGCTAATGTATTGAGAAAGGGAGTCGGCCTCATTGAATAATCAGTGATCGAGAAGACAACTGGCCACTATGTGAACCCAAATGGATTTGACAAGCTGGTTGACTTCCTTCTTGATGTCAGCATCTTCACCCTTCAACAGGATGCTACGTAAAAGGGCTTTGCAGACAATCCTCAGACACTCATCCGCTGTAAGACTCAAAAAGTGGCTGTTACACCCTTTTGCTGAATTTAGAAAGGGATGAATTGAGGAAGCCTCTGCCTTTCCGAAATATCAGATACAACACTCCCAAGCTAGGCTTGAGAGTTATGTAAGTGACAGTTTGTGTCTTTTAGACAACACACTACCACTATTGGTGAAGGGCTTTGATGATTCAACTCAGTATGACACTCAAATCTGGGAGTAATGACTCTGCCAGTGTTCTTAAATATGTGTAATGAATGTAATAATAAATTCCTTTAATAAGGTGCTGCAATAATAACTAAATAATAACTAATAACTTTTACTGATGTTCCCCTACAACTAATGTTGAGGAAGGAATGATTGATCTTTTCAGCCTTAGAGACAGTATATTCCACCTATATACTGTCCAAAAGGCTTCATCACAAACCTATTACACTTTATTCTCCTATAAATATAACCTACATCCATCATTTCCCCCTTTTTCCTACTCTTAACTTAATGTAGAGTAAGAATAGTGTTTATATTAATTCTCAAAGTTCAATCTACTTGATTTTCACGCGCGCGCACCATAAAAATGCATATATGCATTTCTAGCTCTCCACAAGTCTCCCAGTATCTAAATACAAGAAGAATGGCCCAAATTCCACATTCTTCCTGTACAGGTGAAAATTTTCACAGAGGCTGAACCAGGAGGTATTCCAGCCTCTGTCAAGCCTATTCCCAAACCCCACTTCGAAATAAACCCACTAAGAATTAGGATCCTCACCCAGGAACAGCTCCAGAAATCCAAGGACCTTCACTCTTATTTTATTCCTCCTGCTATTATAGTGTCAGGTATAAAATAAACAGTGAGTCTCCTTTCTAGCTAACCTCTTTATTTCTGATTCAATTTGAAGTCTCCTTTTTCTTCTCCTCTTGGCTATTAGCTTACTTCTTTCCCCTCTTCTTGGTTCTTTCTGTGGTTTGTTACCTCAAACAAAACCACATAGGTTTTCCTTTAAAGACCTTAGCTTTAAGCTTAAAAAATTGGACTGACACAGTTTCCACTGGTCAGACCAATTGGACTGACACAGTTTCCACTGGTCAGACCTTCCTCAATTTTCTTTGAGGAAGAGGCGTCACAGATTTACTCCGCTTAAACCAGTCTCTGACTGCGCCCTAGCTCTTAAGCTACTCCATCTCTCAAAAAATCATAAAATAAATAAAAAACATCTTCTTTATTTTTTATTATTTTCCTTTCCTTGTGTCCTACACGTCATGTAAGAGACGTAGGCTCACAGATCTGATGGGATGATGAGATGAGATAGTGAGATGGGAGAAAACAGCTGAGAGGAGAGCCTCTTTTATAGACAATTGTGAGCTATTTTTGCTGGTGAGACATGCAAGTGAGTTATTATTGCTGGTTGGAACAACCAGGTGCTGTGAATGTATGATGTCACGCTGTGCAGGTTGCCTAGTAACCATGCATGTCCTCCAATATGATGTGACTTAAGCTGTGCAATTGATTGTTCTAGTTTTTCCATGCACCTATTATGCTACCAACACATGCTTCTTGCAGCGCAGCTGCTTACCTGCCATGATTTCACCTCCACTTCTGCAATGCAAGGTACTTATCATGTGGAGTTTTTTCCACATGACATGCTATAGTTTACATGAGGATCCTCCACCTTGTGCGCACCATGCATACAACACATGAAAAAATAGAAATAAAAGACATAAAAGGTTGTGTACAAGCATATTCATGTATGTACATGCTAAATATGAGTGAGAATTAAGAGAAATATGTGTGAAACCTGTAGTACATGTATATAAAAGCCAGAAAATATTATAAAATAAAAAATTTAAAATTTTGTACCAAAAAGTATACCACACCGCCTGTGCTGTTGGAATTCTACTTCTCTACTCACTCCTGAACTCCCTTTTTCTTTCTCCATCATCATTAACAACACTTCAATCATTTTAGTAGATGTGACTCTTAGTAGAATGATAGTAATAAAATATCACAGCAATGTAGCCTATGAGCCTTTGTCTAGTAGTTATTTTTATTCATTCTAGTGTCATGGAGTTGTTTCATCAATTGGTTTTTTCTGATTTTTATTCATGATGATTTCTGTTATTCATTTTCACAACCACAATTTGGTCTGCTTGTACTTAGTCTATTTATTTAGCATAGATACAAGCAATATCATTATTGGTTCTTCTCCCTCCTTTTCTGCACCACCTTGAGCCAATCTGGGAATCCTCTCCTGAGTATCTCTGCCCCTTATTAAACCTTATTCATCTTGATTATCCTTGAACTTGAGCTCAGAGACTTAGAAATTCATCATGTGCGGCTGTACAAGTCAACTTGTTGGTTGTCGCACTGAAGATGGCACAGAGTAGGGCCAATAGAGACTGGGACAAGACAAGTGGACGGCAAAGCGCGTGCAGATTGCTGAAGAGATGAAGATATAACCCGGTTGATTGCCACTACAATTGGAAGACTTCCCTTTGCATCTGTAGCCCCTACAGAGTCAGATTTGAAAGACTAAAGCTAAGAGCATCTCTAGCGGACTCGCAAAAGCGGGGCCCACAATCCCAATTTAGCGAGTCAGGCTCAAAATCAGGGTCCAACAGACCCACTATTTGACCCGCCAAACCCATCCAGGGTCAGCCAGACTCACTTTATCTGGAGGCTGGTGGCAAGTCTGCTCCCAACCCATCAGATCAAATATTTGTCCCGTATACGGTCTCCACATTGCTGAACCAACCAGAACACCCAGCCCAGCAACTCAAAACCAATATATACTGAACCAACCAGAACACCCATCCCGGCAACTCAACACCA
This sequence comes from Puccinia novopanici, assembly GCA_004348175.1. Taxonomy (NCBI): domain Eukaryota; kingdom Fungi; phylum Basidiomycota; class Pucciniomycetes; order Pucciniales; family Pucciniaceae; genus Puccinia; species Puccinia novopanici. The sequence continues at coordinate 12,391 of SMGU01001715.1, forward strand.
ATCAAGTACTGCAGGTACTATGCTCAGGTGGAACGGCGCATGCGGAGCGGGGCAAATCAAGATGATCTTGTAAGTTCTCTTCCTGAGAATTATTGAATTCAATGGCATGTTATTTTTTTTTTATTAGATTGTAGAGGCAAAGGTTTTGTTTAAAACCAACACCGTCAAGCACTTTAACCTGGACCATTGCTGGGGCATCCTGCATCTTGGACCAAAATGGACGTGACAGCTTGATGAAGCGTCTGGACAAGGAAAAATCAAACCAAAGACTGTTTCATCATCAACCCCAGCCAAACCCTCAAATGTTGCCACATTCAATGACCTGCCCAGTAGCAGCGCCTTGGCTTCTGACCCAAGTGACACATCAGTCCGCCCCAAAGGCCAAAAAAAAAAAAGCAAAAAAAAGAAAACAAAATGACATTCAAATCAGCAACCTCATCAAAAGCCAGAAAAAGTTGCTTGAGATATCTTGTCAGAAGCAGAAATTGTTTAGACATTTGCTGACAATATGATTATGAGCAAGGATCTCTCTGGGATGGACAATGAGACTTGCAAGTATTTCAAGGCTAAAAGACAAAAAGCCATCCAATGACTACAATACAAAAATTATTTCTTTTTCCACATTTTTCCTCCCCCTGTCATTCTTCCTTACTCTGTCACCCACAACCAACCAACCCATGTTTCCTATTTTTCTTTTTTTTCTGTTTGTCTCCCCTCATGATTGAAAACATGATGCTTGTTGATGCACTTGATTTTTACCAAATGATAAAAAAACATGTGAGACCATCTCCACCAGGTGCGGTTATCTGCAAAGCTAAATTTCCGAGTTCAGCGACTGCGGCGCAATTATAGCAACCCAAACAATCAAACCACCACACCGGAAGCTTGTAAATCTAGCAACTAGGCAGTGTGAAAGGCCATACCCCCGATCCCCCTAGGAAACGTCACAGAAATTGACTCACCAAGGAAAAATTGAAGAAACCAAAGACAGCAAGAAACATCAACAATGGATCCAGTTTTACTCCAAGTTCTCCTGCGGCAAAGAAGGAACCTTAATCATGTTACCACAATTACCCGTGCGGCCGTTCAAGCCACCACATTACTCCTTGATGACGACGATGAAGACAAGTACCAGGCTTCGCATGGTGGATCAAAGCCTGGAAAGCAGCCTAATCTCCGCCGAGATTTTGAAGGTAGTTACCAGCGACTCTGGTATCATTATTTATCTGCAGAACCACTCTACGGCGAGGAAACGTTCAGGCAACGCTTCCAAATGGCGCACCCCCTTTCTTGAAGCTTGTGGATGCTGTGGAATCACATGATCCATATTTTACACACTGGCCTGATGCGACAGGGAAATGGGACTCAAGCCAATTGTGAAGATCACTGCGGCCTTGTGGATGCTTGCGTATGGAGGGGCCGCCAACTGCAATGACGAGTACCTTCAAATTTCTGAATCAACGTCACTCGAGAGCATGGACCACTTCTGCAACTCCGTGGTCAACATATTTTCAACTGAATATCTTTGCCACCCAAATATACAAGACCTAGAGTGACTCCTCACATTTGGTGCCAAACAAGGATTCCCAGGCATGCTTGGATCTCTAGATTGCATGCACTGGGAATGGAAAAACTGTCCAGCAGCTTGAGCTGGTCAGTTTCAAGGAAAGAGAAGGCAAGTCCCTTTCCTCATGTTGTTTCTTTTTCTTTGTCATCTGAATGTTTTTTTGCTCTTTTTTTTGCTAGATGCCAACCGTAATCCTTGAAGCTGTAGCATCTCATGACCTGTGGATCTGGCATGCTTACTTTGGGCTGCCAGGATCTCACAATGATATTAATGTGTTGGACACCTCACCTCTCTTCTCAAATCTGCTGAATAACAAGGCACCAACATGTGAATGCACGATCAACAGACACACGTACCAGCAAGGTGTTGGAATTTCCCAATATTTTCTTCTCTTCCTGTGACACTCCTGTGTTTTACCTGTGTTTCTTCTTTGTTTTTCACTCTCCCCTTTCCTTTCTTCCTCTCGTGATCATCCTCTTTCATTCAATCCTCTCTTTACTCTCACACCATCAATCACCATCTACTCAAGACTCAACCCAACTCTAACTCAAACACATCAAACTCAAACACATCAACTCTCAACTCACTCAATCCTCAAGACCTTCTCCTTCTGACTGGTGAGATCTGAACTCCCCGCTACTCGACCTCGACCTTCAACTCTGATCTAACTCTTCTCTTTAGTCCTTGCCTCTCTCTTGTCTTTCCTCTTCTTGATTTCTTCAGCCTCTATTAGTCAACTCTTTCCATGACCACCGTCAGTTGTTTCTTGTCTTTTTCTTCTATCTCAACTGTCTCTGATATTGTTTCTCCAGTGTGATTGGCTCTTGTTTGCGTAATAAATCTCTTTCAGTCACAGAATCCTTTACAGTTAAAAGTGTCAGCTTGCTACTATGTAGAGCAAGCCAACATAGTATTCTCTCATTAAATAATAATAAATTAATTCTAACAAAACTCATAGTTGGTGCAATAAATCATCAAATATTATTGCACCAATGAATTCTACGTATAAAATAACCTAGGGTCACTCACTACACACATAACCATAAGATTGACCCTTTACCTACTTTAGTATAAACAAGAAAGAACTACTCTAATAAAATAATTATCTACTCAGATATGTCACAACAAAGCTACAACATTACACAGACAAGTGAAATACCTTCAGACACGAAATAAAATACACAGGAAACTTGATTACAAGCCTTAGAAACTTGTAGCATCTTCTACATATTACTACATGTCTCCAAGTGTGCCAAATGTGCCACAACAAGTACAAATATGACTTCTACACTAGTTCTGTACCAGCCATGAGCACATGGAAGCGCCCAAATAGTTCCATAACAACTTTCCAGACTAGTAACAAGCCTCTTAGTACAAATAACCACATGATGTGACAAGCCACAACATGTGACACACCATGTGGTACTATTTTAGCCATATTTTGTACTAGTTACAGCCACTAAATTACAGTAACTAGTCCAAACAGTCTGAAGGGACTCTGGCTTCGTCCCAAAGACCCCAGAACAGTAGTATCCAACCACATTATGTGACAAGCCACAGCATGTGACTTACCATGTGACTCTATTTAGTCAATATTGAGTATTATTACTGTCTAATTACAGACCTGATGGTACTGTAGCAGGTCCAAACACCTTGAGGGGACTCTGACTTCGTCCCAAAGGCATCAGAACAGCCTTAAAAGAGCTCCCCTTTCTCCCCTTTGAAGGATTCCCCAGCTCATTCCAGCCTACAGCTTATTCAGTACTTGTCACCAGTTGCCAACAATCAGTGTCCAGCCTTATAAGCTTCATCAGTGAGTCCCAACCCTTTCTCTCTTCGTCAAAAAGCTCCTCCAACCACCTCAGTCCACCATCTGGCCCTTTTGTGCTAGGATTAGTCCTGTAGGAATTATTATATATCATAATTCCTACTCCCTTTAATCCTTAATTATCCCCTGGGCATTTAAAAACCCCTGTTCTACAGGCCCCAGCTTCGTCAAAACACCCCTGTAACCCAGGTCTTGACTCCAGAGGGCACCTTAAACACCCCTGCTTGCAGGCCCCTCTGTGTTTCCTATTTTTGGCTATTTTTTGGCCATTTCTTTTATTAAAATTAATAAACTCTTTTAACCTTAACCAAACCTTCCCAAAACTCAATATATCTTATATTCTGAGTTTTACTCGAATTTCTGTGGCACTTGTAGCTAGAAGATCATTGATCTTGGCATCAAGTGTGCTCACAAAAAGCCTACTTGACCGGTATTTGCACGAAAGGAGCCGACGCAGGATCATAGGGAAAGAGCAAGCGAAACGGACGAATTACCTTTCGCGATGGCGGAGGGATCATCTTCCGCGGCCGGTGCTGACGGCTTCCGTCAAGCAATGCTGAAGACGGCACTCGAAACCATCCCACAACTCACCGAGGAAAACTATTCCATTTGGAAGGACAAGATGACGGCGCTCCTCAAGCTATGGGGGTTCTCACTGCTCTCAACAACATCGAAGTAGCTTTAGGAGACTCCGAAAACGCAGAGCTAACTATGCTCCTGCTGGCAAAAATGGACAGTGTGACACATAATAACGTGATCACTGCCGACAACTCCGAATCGGCACAGAAATCTGGCGCTCCATCAAAGAAAGATTCGCTTCTTCTCAAGCATCAAACCGCGCTCAAATGTTCAACAACTTCCTCTACATAAAATTCCAGGAAGACGCTGTTGAAACATTCGTCACCGACATCAAAGTGGCCATAAAGAAACTTGTTGACGTCGGAATCGAATTACCGCAAGACATACTTGCATACCTCATTTTGTTCAAATTCCCGAATTCGCTACAAACTCTCAAAAGACAGATCATGCATTCTGATAAAGAGCTAAATGTCGAGTTTGTATGCAACCACCTCATCCAATTCAACAACGAATCTCGTGCCGAGGTCAAGGAATCAACCTCAACCTCCACTGAAGCTGCCCTGTTTTCTTCAAAAGGAAAGTCCAACAACAAAAACAACGGAAACAGAAATCAAGGCAGTGGTCCAAAACAATGTCAAAGCGGATTTCACAATCCGAAGCAAGATGCGAATCACTCGAGTGACAATTGCTGGCACCTGCACCCGGACAAAGCGCCCGATTGGTGGAAGGAGTCACAAGCTCAATGGAAGGCCGGAAAAGAAAAGGAGAAGGAAAATTACTACCTATCGCTGCTTACCCTTTGGATCCAATCTGGCAACCCAAAAGAGCGAATCATCCTAGACAGTGGCGCTTTGGCCCACATATTCAATGACACACAATTTTTCGAAAATCTTGAACTGGGAAGCTTCAATGTGATCAAAACCGGGAAACAAGGCGCGACCTTACCAATAAAAGGAAGAGGATCGGTCCGCCTAACCTGGGGCAGGAGCAGTTTATCTCTAGAAAACTGTCTTTTTGTTCCTGACATCGTCATAAACCTGATTAGCGCTGGCGAGTTAGATTCGAAAGGCTGCGCCCTAATCGCTAAAAACTCTCGATTCTCTGTTCTCAAGGAAGGAAAACTTGCCTTAAAAGGAAAAGTCAACAACGGACTATTCACGGTTGACAATCCTGACTCCATCGGCTTCATCAGTAACCACTCAGCCAATGTGGCTGACAGCCAAGATTCCTTGAAAGAAATTCACAAGAAATTGGGCATGCCTCAATTCCATGCCTTGAATCACTGTTGCCCGCCTCAATCTCTAAATGCGAACGGGACAACTTCGAGTGCAAGTCCTGCGTCCTGTCGAAAATAACAAAGCAGCCATTCAACAAGACGTCAGAAACAGCAAAAAGGCCCTTCAATCGAATTCACTTAGATCTGATCGGCCCTATAAAACCTGAATCTGCTTTGAAACACAAGTTCATACTCACTGTCGTCAATAACTGCTTGGGATACTTAGGTGTATTTCCTCTTGTCAACAAAGATGACACCACTGATGTCCTCATCAACTTACTTGAAGCTGAAAATCGACGACGAGGCTATTTCCCGAAACTCATCTGCTCTGATGGGGGTGGTGAATTCATCGGGAACAGGTTAGTCAAATTCCTGAATGACAACCACATCCAAAGGCTAATATCGAAACCCTACCACCCGGAACAAAATGGTAGAGCCGAGCGGGCAAACAGAACAATTGTCGAGTCCATGAGATCCACCTTCAATTCTTCAAGAATTCCGAAGAAATACTGGCACGAAATCGTAAAAACCTGCTGTCTTAGCTTGAATCAGATCCCCAAGAAAGGCAAAGTAAAATCTACATGGGAAGTCTTTCATCAGAAGAGTTTCCCGATTGAACTCCTTCGACCAGTGGGAACCCCAGCAGTCGTGCTAAACATGACTAATGTCAAAGGCAGAAAATTTGATGAAAAAGGCCAGGAGGGACGGCTCGTAGGTCTGAATGTTGGTTTGCAATCTTACCGAGTCTTGCTTGCTTCAGGAAAAGTTATTGAATCCAAACATGTCCGGTTTCTTAAGAAATCGGATCCTGAATTTCCACTCTCTTCAGACCCTACGGACGATTCCTTTGAAGATCGAATTCAACAACCTCATCAAACACCTGCGCAACCTGAAGAAAACCGGCCAATTTCAAATGAGTCTACAAGTCACCGGGAGAATAACAATGAAACTCCATCTGATGATCATGAAGACTCATTTGAATCGTGTGAAGATGAAGCAATCATTGAAAAGCAACTAGCTCCACCAGAACCTCAACCAAATCCAACACCCATCAATACAAGAGTTCTTCAAGATTGTACTCAACTCAAACCACCATTGAGGTATGGACTCCACCACTACTACGAGCCGAACACATTCAAATCTGCAATTCGCTGCAGCGACTCAAAGCACTGGAAGAAAGCAATAGAAAAAGAAATTTCCTCCATCAAAAGTCATAAAGTGTGGGACAACTACTACGATGAACCTCCCAATCCTCTAGACACCACGTGGGTCTTCAGGATAAAAGACAACACGCACGGCAATCCCTTGAAATTCAAAGGAAGATTATGCGTATAAGGCTTCAACCAAATCTTCGGAACAGACTACGATGAAACTTACGCGCCAACGGGAAAAGTACCAACTCTGCGGGTGCTACTTCTCTATGCTATCCACGAGAATCTTCAGATAACTCAATTCGACGTTCAAGGAGCCTTCCTTCATGCTCCCTTGACCAAGATGTATTTATCAAAACACCCAAAGGCGTAAATCGACCGGCACCTTATCTAAAGCTCAAAAAATCTCTCTATGGGCTCAAACAATCCCCAAAGAATTGGTACGAGACCTTAACCGCCTGGCTCAACTTGATTGGCTTCTGCGAGTCAAACTGCGATCCTTGTCTGTATTGTTGCGAAGACAAAGTTTCATTTGTCTTCTTCCATGTAGACGACTTGATTCTGGTAGGCCCAGGAAATGACTTCGAGAATGAGTTCAAAAAGCGGTTCAGCAATTCCTCTTGCCACGAACCAAATACAATCCTTGGTATGAAGTTCGAACGAGAGAATGATAAAATCAAGCTGTCTTTACCCAATCATATCCAACACGGCCTAGAAGAATTAGGTCTCGTCGACTGCAAAACCTCAATCACTCCTCTAATCCAAATCTCAAGCTTCGTGAAGCCTTGGAAGACGATCATGCCAGATTCAAAAATTGAATATCAATTATAGATCAGCCATCGGTCTCCTTAATCAAATTGCTCAATTGACTCGACCTGACATCAGTTACCCGTGTCCAGTCTCGCGAGATTCTCAGTCAAACCTGGCATGACGCACTGGCACAAAGTAAAGAAGGTATGGCAATACCTCAAGGGTACTGCCGACCTCAAACTCACCCTCGAAATCAAACAACCCAATGAACTTCTCCAAATATTCAGCGACGCCTCCTGGGGGGATGATCCCAAAGACAGGACATCTCAATCAGGATATTTATGCTTTCTCTTTGATCACTAATATCCTGGGATAGCTGTAAACAGCGCTCTGTAACCTACTCGTCTACCAAAGCAGAGCTGAATCCTCTAGTCGACTCATTTCATGAAGGCATCTGGTTGAAGGCGTTACTAATGGAAATCTGGAATATCCCAATGGACGCTGCTGATCACATCATCAACGATCCCGATCTCAATGAACAACTGATGATGTCTGATGAAGAGCTCTTGGAAAAACTCTCAAACGAACACTCAATCGACAACAAGGACTTGACAACAAAGTCAAGAAATTCGGTTCTAATCCGAAGACTTGACACATCAACTTGAAAACCAAAGGTCTCAGGCAAGAATATTCGAATCAAACTCGTTACCACGGACAAAATGGTTGCAGACGCACTCACCAAAGCTGCACCCAAGTCTTCAATTCTCAACATCATTCGCCATATTGATTCTGACTTCAAACTTCAATAGTCCATCCCTCACCAGTCACCGGGAGTGTTGGAATTTCCCCAATATTTCTTCTCTTCCTGTGACACTCCTGTGTTTTACCTGTGTTTCTTCTTTGTTTTCACTCTCCCCTTTCTTTCTTTCTCTTGTGATCATCCTCTTTCATTCAATCCTCTTCCACTCAATCCTCTCTTTACTCTCACACCATCAATCACCATCTACTCAAGACTCAACCCAACTCTAACTCAAACACATCAACTCTCAACTCACTCAATCCTCAAGACCTTCTCCTTCTGACTGGTGAGATCTGAACTCCCCGCTACTCGACCTCGACCTTCAACTCTGATCTAACTCTTCTCTTTTAGTCCTTGCCTCTCTCTTGTCTTTCCTCTTCTTGATTTCTTCAGCCTCTATTAGTCAACTCTTTCCATGACCACCATCAGTTGTTTCTTGTCTTTTCTTCTATCTCAACTGTCTCTGATATTGTTTCTCCAGTGTGATTGGCTCTTGTTTGCGTAATAAATCTCTTTCAGTCACAGAATCCTTTACAAGGGTACTATTTGGCTGATGGCATCTACCCAGACTGGGCAGTATTTGTCAAGACGTTATCACAACCTCAAGGTCGGGACCAGCAACACTTCGTAAAATGCAAGAAGCTTGTCGAAAAGATGTCGAGCGAGCTTTGGAGTTCTGCAAGCAAGATTTGCAATCGTGTCGCAACCTGCCCGAGGCTGGAAGCACCACAATCTCAAGAATATAATGAAGATGTGCATCATCCTCCACAATATGATTGTGGAGGATGAAAGGGATCAGTATCTTGATTACACATATGACACTAGCCCGGCTGCAGTAATTACACCAACTCAGGTCACTCACAATCAACCAATCTCCTTCTCGGAATTCATCCATAACTTCCATAGCATGCGAGATAATACTCTTCACTTCCAGTTGAGGAACGACCTGATTAAACATCAATGGGAGGTGAAAGGGCGAGAAGAGGGAGAAGAGGGAAATAGCCCCTAATCTATATTTGTTTTTTGTCTCTTTGTTGCTTGCTTTTCTTTGTTGCTTGCTGTTTTTTGTTGCTTTATTTTTGGTTCTTGCTCGCTCAGTCTTTCCTATCGCATGCTTGATTGTTTTCTCTTAATTGTCTTCTCCCTTGTACACAAGCAATATTTTTCACTTGCACCAATTTTAATATAGCTTGGTCACTATTTTGCAAGCTACATTACAAATAGATTGTTGATTGCATGCAGCACAGACAAAAAAAAAGTAAAACACTCTGAGTCCCAAGTCAGAAATAAAGAAAAATTGAGATGAACTGTTGTTGGTGTTGGCTGCGCTTGGAGAGAAGTGAGGATCTCACTTCTCTCTAATTTAAAGAATTCCTTCTGCTCTTCGTCGAGGCCATTGAGGTCTTGTGTCATGATGCTCAGCTGAGAGGCTGTGGCACCATTCTGAGCAATGAGCTTGAGCGACTCGGAATCTGTGTCGAGTATGTCGTTGTGGCGTTTGGATTGTGAGGCAAGAACAGTGTGAGCATGGGCAACTTCCAATCTCCAAACTTCATCTTTTGAGCAACATGATTATCAAATTTTGCTCTTCTTTCCTATAGGTTATTCGATTGGAAGCTGAATGGACCCGGTCCCCTTGAAGTCAGATATGGCATTGGATTGAGCAGGGTGGAATCTGGGGCAGGTGTGGGTTTGTGGTGCCTCGCTGCTTGGGCTTCTAGCCCTTTTCTGTTTAGCTTGTGCCATCTTTTTGCCATTATTGCGTGTGTAGTCATTCCACTTGGGCATTTGACGAGTAAGTTGTAGCAGTGAAGGTGT
>SMGU01001721.1:0-11606 GCA_004348175.1 Puccinia novopanici
CCCCCCCCCCCCCCCCCTTTCACGACACTGCCTATCAGTCTTTGCTACTTCTATCAAACTCCTCCTTGAACTAGAAAGACAACCAAATCACTAACTAACTAACTTCACTCCCACATCACACTATCATTGTATCGACAAACCCGGACAGTATATGGCTTCTATGATGAATGCAAGAGGCGATGTAACATCAAGATCTGGAAGACGTTCATCGATGTATTCAACTGTTTACCAATCTCAGCAGTCGTGGCATCCAAGATCTTTTGTGTTCATGGGGGACTCTCCCCCTCCTTATCCACCATGGACGATATCCGCAGGATTCAACGCCCCACCGACGTCCCCGACTTTGGCCTCCTTAACGACCTGCTCTGGTCAGACCCCTCGGATACTGCCACAGATTGGGAGGATAACGAACGTGGCGTATCTTACTGTTTCGGAAAAAGCGTCATCGCTGAATTTTTGGCTAGGTAGGTGCCCCCCCCCCTCCCCTCTCTTCAAAAACAAACACTTTCTCTTCAAGGTTAATTTGACTTGTCCTGTGTTTCATTAATAGATACGATTTTGATTTGATTTGCCGAGCTCATATGGTCGTTGAAGATGGCTATGAATTCTGGAACGAACGGACATTGGTCACTATTTTTTCAGCACCAAACTATTGTGGAGGTAACACCCTTTTCTAGTGAAATCTACATAAAAAGAGCCTTATTGACGACATGTTTGCAATTGTAGAGTTTGATAATTTTGGAGCGGTGATGAGCGTCTCTGAAGACTTACTATGCGCGTTCGAGTTGTTGAAACCGTTGGATGGAGCGGCGCTGAAAAAGGAGATGCAAAAGAAAAAACGGACGAGGTAAGTGATCTTCTCTTTTGCCTCGCACTCATATTTGTGCCCGGTTGACTGACTGCTCACGCCGGGGTCTCCGCAGTTCTGTTTCCGGAGGATGATGATCCAACGCCGCTTCGTGTCTCTACCTGAGTTCATCCGTTGCCTTTGATTTCGCTGAGCAGATTACAAAAAAAAAAAAAAAAAAAACTTTTCCATAATCCTCTTCTTTCCCTTTCCCGGTCGTCTCTGATACACACCCAGATATACACATATACATACACATAATATAGCTCGCTACATCAGCCCGATGTTCATATAGCCCACAAATGCTCGTATTGGAACCCATACGAGGGATCAGATCACAAACATCCAACAAGGAATCCGGCCCGACTGTCCTCTACTCCAGTCTTTCATCCTCTCCCTCTCATCGCCTCCTTTAATCTCACTTTCTTCCTTCCCTCTCCCTCCCTTCCCTCCCTCTTTCCCTCTCGTTCTTTCCTCTTTCTTCCCCTTAATCATGCCCCCCGCCCTTCTTCTCCTCCTCGTCCTCTCCTGTCTCACTGTCCCGTTATTCTCACAACCAGAAGTCAGTTTTTTTTTGTTTTTTTTGGAGTCCTCCATCCTGATTAGTTTCTTTTGGTGATCCTTCCTTGACTCTTTCTCTCTCTCTCTCCCTTTTTTCCCCATCTGTTTTCATCCTTTTGCGTTTAATGTGACATATACATATTTATTTCTATTCCCTTGCAACTGTTGAAATTTTCTTCTCCTTTTTTTTCTTTTGTTTTCCATCAAAAATAAAAATACAAAAAAAACCAATAGTCTTCATGTCTTTGTGATTTCTCTGTTTTATTATATATAGTTCCTCCCCCCCTCTCTCACACACAATTTATTCACAAATTATTTTCATCTCATACAGCTTACAATTGCATGTGCCAGCAAATGATTTGGACATTCCCTCTTTTTTTGAGCATCACCAGATTTTCTTACAAAAGAAAACTTCATGGATGAAATGAAAAAAAGTGAGACAGACAGACAGGCAACAAGTGGAGCAAGATTTCTTGTCTGGACAAAAGAAGCCTGTGCAGGCTGCCATCTTGTCTGCACGGTTTTGGGCAAGCTGCTCCCCCTGTTCTTTTCAGGGAATGCAGCAGGGTCATAGGCCCACACTGGGAAGGGTGCCTTGTTTTCCAGTTGCATTTATGTATCCTCTGCAGGAAATTTGGGAGAGGTGGTGGTAAGCAAGTCTCTTACATGACCTCCATGAGGCTTGCAGCCACACTGGGCCACTGCTCTATGTGCTGCTTTGCACCCAAAAATGCATGAGCATAGTGGCCCTTGTTGGGACAGCTGGCAACCTCGCATGAGTGGTTTCTTGAACCTGCTACACTAGTAAGTACAGAAAATTTATCAGTGGTTTTTCTGCTCAACATCACTGTGGCACAAGCCCCCTTTTTTGGGTGTGCTGGTGTGGAGGTCTTTATATGTAGAACTTCAAAAAAAAAATCTTAGTCAACCAGTAAGATCATCCCCAAATAGTCTTCAAGATTTGATTCTATTGCCAAAATCATATACCACTTAAGGGTTTCTCTCAGCTCCATTGGATCAACACCAAAACCCACTATGCAGCCCAAGTTGGCCATCTTCAGCTACATGTCAACAGTTGCATCACTATCAGTTGCCTGTCACACTGTTTACACAGCTCAACACAGCATACAAAGATTACACAGCCTTAGAAACAAAGCCTAAACAACCTATAATTTGATATTATTCAAAGACAAAGACCAGAACTAAAAAACAATAAGGTCAGACATGAGAATAGAAAAATTAATGATAATGAACATGAGAAAACAAACACTGAGAAGATTTAATGATCTTAACAAATGACAACTGAGAGAGAGGATACAACAAGGTTGGACAACAACAGACTGAGAGAATTGATTTTGAAGATCAGCTAAGAAGAATGAGAAGAGAAACAAAGATAAAAAAAAACCTTATTGAAATAGGTACAATATAGAAAGAGGAACGCAGACAGGATTGAGGAACAGGGATGACAGAACTGAGAGAGGGAAGGAAATGATTAGTGTTGGCAAGAATGAAGTTGATGTTTTTGGTGTTCCATTTCTCACTGAGTTGGGAGCCAAAGAGGCTGTCCAAGTTAAGGCTTCACCAGTCTTGATGGTTGAAGAAATGTTGACAACTTTTGATCTTGTGACAAGGGACAAGAGTTACTGAGACAAGGAACGAGAGGCAGAGGGACAAGAGGAACTGAGACAAGGCACAAGAGGCACTGAGACAAGGGACAAGAGACCGTGACAGAGAATATTAGGGTTTTGAGATTTGACAATTAGGTTTTTCCAAGTAGTGATAGCCACAGCAAACAAGCGTGTGTGCGACCACGGAGAACAAACAGAGTTGCGCAGGGAGTACAAGTGCAAAGTTTCAACAAATTTGCCATTGTAACACAAATGGAACACCACAGGGTGTTGAAGGCATGTGACAAGTGATTGAGGCTTTGGTATCTCCCAGTAAAAATATGTTTACTGGCCGGATTCAGATTGATGTGGAAATATCTCTGTTAATTAAGGAAGAGGGCTTCCTAGGGTTTTTGGTTTTTGTAGATGGAACCACAATTCCATTATTCCAGTGCCCGTTTACAATGGAGAAGTTTTTGATTATCAGAAACACTGCTACTCCATCAATGCCCTGGTGATCTTTGATTTTTATAAATGTATCACTTTATTTAGCACAAGGTGGCCAGGATCTTGCAGAATAGTAGGGTGTATAAGAAAATGCAGTTGTAGTTGAACCCATCTCAATAATTTGAAAACTCCCATTAAATAAGATATGCTAACATTACCTTCAGTCCATTGTCTCTTGACTGACTCTGCCTATGAGTTAAGCCTGACCTTGATAACAGCATATAAATCACCAGCAGCCAGGATTCTGACCAATATTGAGTTTGAATACTGCCTTGCAAAGGCACATGCCCAAAACAAACACACAATTGGACTAGTGTTGAAGGCTTGATGGTGGCTTTGAAACAGATTAAATTAAATCTCTATCAGCAAAGCAACATGTGGTGATACATGAAATGGCTATATTCTTGCATCATGCATCATTTTGCATAACATGCTAACTTGACTTGGGGACCAAAAAGTGAGCAAATATGGTTATATTTAGAGAGGAGGACACCAAAGTTATATTTAGAGAGGGACACCAAAGGTTATATTTAGAGAGGAGGACCACATGGGAACCTTTTTTGTCTCTTCTATTTATTTTTAGGTTTAGAAATTTTTGGACTCTTTATAGGTGAGGAAAAAGCAAGGCTCAGCAGTAAGGGTTTGAAACTGTGCTGCTGGGGGAATTTTGTGAATGGAAAGCTGAGGCAGTTCAAAAAACAAAGGAAATTATCTTCAGTTATTTTTTGGGCTAAGTGGAAGCACGCAGCTTCTTTTTTCAGCTGAGGAAAAAGTACAGGTGGAGAGGCAGTGGTAGAAAAATTGCAGGTGGAAATTTGGCAGCAGGAATTAGGGGATTTGGGGGCTTGAGCAGGCAGAGGAAGAGAGAGGGACAATTCAAACTGAACTGAGTCTTCCAAGGGGTTCAATGATTAGGCAGTGGGGACCTGAGGAGCAAGGTGGAAGAAGGGGCAGCTGAATTGGGGTGGTGTGGTGGAGAGTGGAAATAAATGGCAGCATTAGTGTGGGAAATTCATGGAATGCAGAGTCTCACATCTCATCACTCATCATCACTCATCACTCATCACTCATCACTCATCACCACTCATCATCACTAATAACTCGTAACCCATCTTTATCACCACCAACCTCTGTTCAATTCCAACTCTCATAAATAATCTCTCATCCACTCTTCAACACCCATTTTCATCTATCCAAATCCAATCCACTTCTAAACAACAGTAGTTTCTTTATTAAAATTATACAAGTTGAGGGGAAAGTATTTTTAAATAAAAAGTATCAGATCATGTCTGATAGAAAGTACCTATCACCTCCAACTCAGGGGCTTAAGTGCCTGAACTAGGAGTGCTTTTGTTGGGTTGAAGTGCCAACAGGCTAAACAGGCTCAATAAAAAGCACGGCCAAGTTGTGGGTGGCTAGGAAACAAGGATTTTTAAATAAAAAACAATAAAAGAAAATTGACTGCGGAAAAGAGTGACTGAGTAGAGGAAGAGGGTTACAAGCAAAAACTCAACAATCTTGATACACCCCTCCTATCACTTTATTCAACCTTCCAATTTGAGCTTGGGGGATTTTTAATGTCTAGAACCACAGAAAGGCAGAGGTATCCTAATTCATCTCACTCAACACTCAGAAAAGGTCTTCACTGACACTTTTGAGCTTGACATCAGTTGAGCAAGTTTTTCTTGAAATGAGAAATGCCACATTTTGGTGATATGTGTAATATATTTTTACTGCTCATTACAACCAACAGTGGGCCGCTACGCTACACGGCCAATAACCATTAGTGTAGCAGTTTTTTTCTCTTCCAAATTTGTGTAGCGTTAGTTGTGATGTTGTTCCGCTACACTAACAGTTAGCGTAGCGGAAAATTCTCCTTGAAATTTTCTGTAGCGTTAGTTGAAATATTTTCCACTACACTAACTGTTAGCGTAGCTTTTCTTGAGCTAACAGAATTTTGAAGAATCTGTAGCGTAATTTTTTTCCAACTAACAAGTAGCGTAGCGTAGCTCACTGGGAACTACGCTACGCTACACTGTACTACAGACACTACACTACACTATGCTGCACTTCACTACACAACACTAATCAAGTTATCAACTGGAATGATGATAGCTTCTGGGCTACATTGGTTAGGATCAAACAATTGGTCACTTGCTTGCTTCAAATTTTATTTTGATTGAGCTGTTTTCTCATTCCTATTATAACAACTCTGATGAATGAATGTGTCCATGGGAGAATATCCGCCCGTGGTCTTCCATTCATCATCAGAGTCATCATACCAGGAACAATATTACAGTCAAAAAAGATAAAAGATGAATTTACAAGAAAAACATTTAATGCTTGACCAATGAATGATTATTAACAAACATGTGATGTAAAGGCTTTCAAATTTTATTTTGATTGAGCTGTTTTCTCATCCCTAATATAACAACTGTCATGAATGAATGTGTCCATGAGTGAATGTCCCCCCATGGTCTGCCATTCATCATTAGAGTCATCATACCAAGAACAATATTACAGTCAAACAAGATAAATGAAAAATTTAAAAGAAAACATTAAATAAATTGATGATGATGAGTCTTACAAATGAAAAGTGATGGAATGGACTGTTCTAAACAAGTGAACGATTGATGTGTTGACACAGTTATTCATGGTTGATGTGAATTTTCAAGGTTTGTATCCTCATATGGTATAGCAGGACTAGAATTTTGGTCTGTCTGAGGTCAAATGTGATCCACTGGGTACAATTAGATCCAGGCAGAACGATCATGCCAATTGAGCCCTGTGGACCACACCTCACCTCAGGAAGCTCAAATTATGACTCCAGATATACTAATAGAACCAATTTTGACCACAGATCTAAGTTTTTTACTACACTTCAGCTACAAAAAAAAAAAAAAAAAAAAAAAAAAAAAAAAAAAAAAAAAAAAAAAAGTAAAAAATTAAAAAAAAAAAATTAAAAAATTAAAAAATCAAAAATTTTTTTTTTTAAAAAAAAAAAAAAGTAAAAAAAAATTAAAAAAAAAAATGTGAATGTCCACTTTATTTTGATATTTTGACTGACTTGTTTTTCTTGGTTGGCTTGGTGCTAGTCAAACTCATGCTACAGACCAGTTCCATTTCCAAAATCAATGTCATAATTGTTAGCATAGCTCATACAGCCACCTTGCAGCTGAAGCTACACTAACATGTAGCTTTAGCGTAGCTTCAGCTACGCTAACATGTAGCGTTAGCGTAGCTGAAGCTACGCTAACCTGTAGCGTAGCTGATTCAAAAGCTACGCTACTTGTTAGCGTAGCTTTTTTGACAACTAACACCGCTACAACACCGCTCACGTGAAATCTGGTTAGCGTTAGTTGTACTTTGGGGAGCACAACTAACGCTACGCTAAAGCTACATTTTGTTTTTTTTCAAAATCCTGTAGCGTTAGTTGTCAAAATTTGGCGCTAATGGTAGCTTTAATGTAGCATAGCTTAATAAGCTAACGCTACGCTACGCTAATGCTACGGGTAGCGTAGCTGGCCCACCATTGTTACAACACAATTTGAGAAATTGAAATATTGATTTCAATATCATATTTCAACTATAGATCCAATTATTTTTGATTATGCAGCCAAAATATTTTAAAGTCTTGAAGAATTGGAATTTCAAGAGCAGAAAATAAGGAGGAATCTTGGATGAATGCTGTAATAATTTGTGAAGCTTTTGTTCATTTGGCCACATTGCTTTTGATGAGATGATGGGGGAGGCAAAATTATGGGACAGCAGATGAGGAATGTGAAAAGATTTTCCAATAACAATTATGCAGACTGAAACATGAAATAGAGAGAGAGAGACTGCAACAATTATCTGCTTGGACTGACGGGTCTGATGAGTCCTGAGACTGACCTGTCCAAGCAGTTCTTGGGCATGGTTGGCAAATAAGATGCCGGACAGACTTGTCCAAGCAGTCACCAGGTGGTTTCATCTGCTTGGACATGCAACTTGTCAGATGGCCATGTCTGAGAACTGCTTGGACAGGCCAGTCCGACAACTCATTTGAAATGCTGGCCCAAGCAGATAACCTCTTCAGTGAGAGAGAGAGAAAGGAGAGAGAATAATAAAACTAAAAGGGGACAGCAGATGAGGAATGTGAAATGATGAAGAGAGAATTTCATTCCTGTAGGCTGCCCCAGTTATGCTAAGTGACTAGTGAAATAATTGAGAAATGTGTCTGAAAGGTGTGTAGCATACATGGATATGAAACATGAATAGAGAAACACAAGAGTTTTTAGTATAGGCAGGGAGTCTTTTTCATGTGTATTTCTTGATTTTAATTTGAACATGAAATCTGTTAATCTATTCATTTGATTTATTACTTTTTTGTTTTCAAAAAAAAAAAAAAAAAAAAAAGAATAAGAATATCAAAAAAAACCTTTGAGGAGGTTTCTACACCAAGAAGAGGGAAACAATTCTTCAAGAAAGTGGGTGTGATGTTTTGCCTTGGGGAGGTGTTGATACAAACTGTATGTGGTTTTGAATAAGTTCATAAAAATGGTGATCACAAAGTGCCCAGTGATACTCAAGCCTATTATTGCTGTAACATGGGAAGCCTTGAATCCAAAAAGTGAAGCCTGGATTTTGGATTTCCCTCCTGAAAATGACATATACACTTCAAAATAAATAAATAAATGAATGAATGAATAAATGAATATATAGATGGATAAATAAATAAATAAAAACATGGAATTACCTTGTTAAGACCTGCTTGGCTCAGCTGGACAAGTTATATTATTGCCCCACCTTGCCTGCTCATCATTCTCCGCCAATTCTTCTGCTGAGATTGGCAATTGATTGGGTAAATATCAAATTGAAGAAGACCTTGGTGCGCAACAAGCCTCGTGGATCCACTGTGCTTATTTTCTGGTACAAGGTCCATCTCGACTTGAACATCCAGAATTCTAAAAGAGTCCAGAGAGCTGCTGTCAAATCATTAACCCTCCCTGCCCTCAGCTGTTGATTGGTTTTGGTGATTATTTTCCGGTGCTCGAGGTTTGCGTCAGTTTTGTCCGCGTTCCCATCTCCTATGAGTGCTAGCGCTTCTGCTAGATGAAACCAACCCCCCTCGAGTCGGGAACGATCGTATTAATCATCTCAACATAAAACAGAAACTCTGTCACTAGTTTGGCGAGCCTTTTAGGCTTGATGTCTTGTGGTTCTTGACACCAAAAATTGATCCTGGAGGGTTGGTCTGTATCTGGTTTTTCCAATGGGCAAACCAAACCCTCCGGTTTTGAATTAGGGTCTCTACTGCCGATAAAAGTCTGAGTGCAATTCTGATCGCACGAAAGGTACAGGTACGGTCCAGAGTATGCCATTCGCGACTTCAACATTTCGCCGAACTGGTGCTCTGACATCTTGAGTTCTCCTTTTTCGCGAATCAAGTTGTAGCACTGTTTGTTTGCGACACAATCAAATTTTAATGGTTGCGCTGCGCGATTGAATTTTGTTGCTTGGACGTTAGGCTGCATGTAAACACCCATTAGTTTGATCCGTTTTTCGCCGTCATTTTCATTCGTGGGAGCAGGTGGTGTGATAGGATGGAGAGAAGAATCAAATTTGCGCTTAGAACAGGCATAGGGAGCTTGCTCTCTCAAATATTTTATGTGGGTGGACGTGTGATCCCGCAAGCTTGCTGTGTTTTGCTCCCTCGCATCTGTGCTGAAATATGGTGAGACAGATGCAGAATTGATGCGGATGTGGTCTGGTGCTTTGCACCTGATCATCAACATGAAACCTATGAGCAAGCGATATTTGAACCGGACGTCCTTCATGGTGTGCTAGGGGATGGTTCCTTCCGTTGACGGGGTCTGACTTCTGCATTTGTGAGGTGATGTCTCACCTCTCATCTTTTATTCGTTTCAAGACACAGTTGCATATCCTGTACACACCCGGGCGAGTGAAACGACTCGGGTGCGGACATGAGAGCATCTCTAGTGGCTCGTCCATGGATCCGCCCCTTGATAGCGGGCCGGGATCACATGTCACAGGCCTGTTACACTAGGCTCTGTAGTGGCCTCGCTATTCATAGCGGCTCGCTATAGCTCTCGACCAGGATTCCGTCGGGCAGACCGGACGAGGCCATCAGACGGTCTGTGGTAGAAGTTTTTTTTTCCCTATTTTGAGTTCTCCATACTTTCCATCAACAATCCACCACAGCACAGAATGGAAAAATGGAAAATTGATTGTCAGTTTCATGGACGACGACGACGATCTTATCGCGATGATGCAAATAAAACCTACTTGATCCATTTCCTCCGAACTCAGAAGAGGTGGGGCGGATCTACATTTGGACGAATCACAATCAACCGCAACCGTCTTCAAGGGGATGTACAGCTTTTCAACGATTATTTCCGCAAGAGTCCTGTTTATCCGGCTTTCATGTTTTGTAGGCGTTTCGGATGCGCATCCAGCTTTTTGAAAAAATTCTTCAAGATGTGGTCGAATTTGATGAATACTTTTTGCAAAAGCGTGACGCCGCTGGACGATTGGGCTTCTCACCCCACCAAAATTGACTGGTGCCCTTCGGATGTTGGCTTATGGAGGAAGCGCAGACCTCTGATGAATATACGCGCATGAGTGAGTCCATTTTGCAGTTGACCTTTATAATTAGCACTGATTGTTTTATTTCAGGCGAAAGCACATCTCTCGAATGTCTCAAGAGATTCTGCAAGCCATAGTATCCATTTATCGAGCGGAATATCTCTGCACCCCCAACGAAGCAGATACCCGTTGTGAGAACTCCTTTTGGATGGGTGGCAGTCCTTTGGGGGAATAACAGAATGATATTTCAAGATTATGAAGTATTACAACTGGTACGGGTGGTTTGAAAGACCTGCCCTCTATGTACTACCAAGAGCTAACACAAAAAATTTATTTATTTATGTGGCAAACTAATGTTATAGAGAAAACTATGTGTAGTAGTCTCTAATCAGACTTAGATCAACTTCTCTTTATATGGATGTTACAACAACTTGTTAGATGGAAAAGGGTGAGTGGATGATAAAGGATAAAAAGATTTCAGAATAGTTGAAACTGTTGGAAGTGGAATATTTTAGAGTACAAAAGAGTGGATGATGATAGAGAAGAGTGGAGTAGAGAGTGAGTTGTTTTATAGGGTTTTGTGTATATTTGTAGCTAGAAGAGATATGAAGGTGGACTATTCAGGTTTTATATCCCCTTCCTTAACCTTTAGTCAAGAGGGATACCTGTTATAAAGGTATGAAAGGTCTTATGGAATGCCTGATTGAGAACACACCACTTGGATAAGGGTAACTTTGTTCTTTTCTTTTCTACTGGTTACTAGCTTAAAAGTCTAATATAAGGGTGGATTTATGATGATGGATGTATGAAGTGGGAAGTGGATCTCCTGCCAGTGGGTGGGATGTTGTGGCTGGATGATTGGATGTTGGAGGGGAGAGAGGCTCTCCTTTTATAGTAAAATATGAGGCATTTTGCTGGTGGGAACTCCAACTGAGGCATTTATGCTGGTGGGAGTTTGAACCATGTCTTCTGATTGGTCAGGATATGGAGGCTGAACCATGTTTCCTGATTGGTCAGAGCTGAATCATGCACTCTGATTGGTCAAACATGATGACTGAAAATATATGAGCTGAACCATGAATTGTGATTGGTCAGAACTTGATGACTAAAAATATATGAGCTGAACCATGTGTTGTGATTGGTCAGAACTTGAGGACTGAAAAATGTGAGCTGAACCATGAGTTGTGATTGGTCAGAACTTGATGAGTGATCCTGCAAGCTGATTGGCCAAGACTAATTATGTACTTATAAAACTACTATATACTATGTATTTACTATGTAATAATTATTTATTTAGACTATGTATTTAGAATATGTATTTGTCTGACCAACTATGTACTATAATGTAATTATAATTCTAAATAAAAAGTCCACTGGATAATACTAGTCAAAAGGGTTCCACTGAGTAACTGGGGCTTAGAGTATTTATAAAGAAAAATATGATAAAATATGTCCAAAACTATGGATATGGGGTGGAAAATTGATCCTTTATCACATTT
>SMGU01001722.1:0-14949 GCA_004348175.1 Puccinia novopanici
AAAAAAAAAAAAACTAATGGAATGCTTACTATCTCTTGTTCTTTAGTACACACAAGATCCAAGATCATATTGAAGAATGAAGATCAAGACAACAAACCTCAAGAATCAGTTGAAAGTAAATCATGTTCAAGATGTTTGATTATTAATTTTTTGATGTTTCTGTAGTGCTGTGCTCTTCCTTCTGTTTGTGGTCTGGCTGTTCTCTTTTCATTAGAAATAAAATCCACACTTTCTTTTGAAGGAGTTTATGGGCAGACTGGGGCAAAGTCCTCACCAAAATGTGGCTGCTGCTATCCAACAGCTGCCACTTCAATTCCCCTTAATGCGATATTGCCAACTTGTGGAAACAAAAGCTCTGACAAACAAAGAACAATTCTGAAAGGAAATCCTGGATAGAGATGAGTGGCTGGCCAAACATTCTTTTGTTGAACTGACTTGTTGTTTCTGTGACCCAGAATTCTCCGCCAAGAATCAATAATATCTACAGGAAAGGCTTGATCCCCTGGGAGAATGCATCATGCAAAGATAGAAGTAGGCATTTAGACTATTGCATGGTACTTTCTTTAAGTTGAGAATTGTTCTCTCTGGATGTGAATTTCTTCATATGAGATTGAACCTCTCCCCAAGAAGCATTTTAAGTGGATTGGAAGTTGTAATGAAACAATATTTAAACCAAAGAACATGAGGGGTTTGAATTTTTCCAAAAGATGCTCATTTCAATAAACAGATAGAAATAAAACAGAAAAGAATAGAATTATAATGAAGAATGGTTAGATGAATAATTAACTAGAAAAGAAGAATACAAGTGGTGTGACTATGTGGAAGGATGAGGAAAGGGATCTTCCACCCCCTACTCTAGGTAACTGACTCAATAAATTAATGTGCTCTAGGTATCTAACTCAATAAATCAATGTCAAAGGTAAGAGAAACGTATGAAAGCATACAAAACAAATAACAAAAGGAAATAATAAAATGTTACAATTGGTTGTACATGTGGGTGCTTTGCTGAATCAGGTGTAGGATAATCTTCACTAATCCTTCCCTGTGGTGGAACCATCAATCAAATATTATTAAATCCATGGATGGAATTGTCATATTATAGGTGAAATGATGCATGATTCCATTAATAAATCCATGAAAATTTCAAGATGAGGCAACCAAGCTGTTATTCAGGGAGCAAAAGCAACTGCCTTCATTGCTATGAAAATCATTTTATGCAGGAAAGTACAAACCAGTTACCTCTTAAATGGCCAAACAAATTGTACTACAACACCAGCTGCAGTTTCCATCTCCTTTCACATTCCTTGCACCCTAGTTTTCACATTCCTTGCACCCTAGTTTTCACATTTTCTTTATTACTTATTATGAGCATCCTTTATATGCTTATATCTAGTTATCTCTTGAAGATAGCATATATAAGGTGTACTCTTGAAGTCTATTGTTACCCAGAGTTTCAGAAGAGATGGAAATAAATCATTTTCATTGTACCATTCTTCTTGAAATTGAAGATAAATCTCCACATCACTATTCCAAGCTATCTTTATTCCTTTCACATCAAGAAATAAATTTCTGGAAACTGGAGCATGAACATCTCAACACCTATTGTGGTAAATCATTGAACCAATATCAAGAACCACTGCATCTGCAAAATTTCTTGCATTTTCTACCTTCCCATTTGAGGGCCTCCTGCACAGGGTTAGTAGCTTGTACCTTCTTACTTGAAGGCTGACACATTGCAAGCACAGGTACATATTATGAAAGCACTGTGGCTTATTTTCAACATCTCACAGATCCAGCATCAAATACTATCTGAATTTCATTTAGCATTCCACTCCTTGTTCTTTCCCTCCCTCCTCCCTGTCCCCAAGCTTTTTTTTTCGTGTTGGTTTTTTTTTTTTTTGGCCAAAGAAAACAAAAGTAGTGGCATTGCCAAAACCAACCTGACAGACAGACAGAAAAAAAAAGTGGCCTTTTTTGATCATTTCCTTCTCCTCATTCAGTCTGAAAAAAGTCTTTATGCTACTTGCCACCCTTCATCCACTTGAGAGAGAGCCAATGCCAGAGTTATGAAAAAAAAAAAAAAATGCAGGTGGAAAGTTGCCTTGCCGTGAACCTTGCCTGCAAGTTTACTTTTATAAACACAGGTGACACTAACAGATGTAGTCAGGACAATCAGAAGAAAGAAATCAAAAACAGCAAGGTGATAAAATGTATAAAGCCCCACAATCATCCATGCAGAGTGAATGTTCCCCACCTGGGGAGGCTGGATATGATGCAAGCAGACAAACTTCCCACAGATGTCCGCCCGATTGGTTTAGGAAGCAATGAGGGACGGGAGGACTGCAGCCTTACACAGACACACAGAAATACGCTGAGAGACACTGAGTGCGTTGCACCCACATGATCTTCACCCGGCAAGTAACCACGCAAGAAGCCGACAAGAACAAAAAATAGAGAGCAAGCAAGGGTGAGAAATGAACAAAGCATGATGTGCTTCTCGTACAAGTATAAAAAAACAGCACAAGAAAGATTATGTATCAAGATATGAAGCAAAGCGGAAATGAATTGTTCCGGGTGAGAATAAATGGTTGTTAGGCATCAAGATGATCCGATCTTTTGGACGGAGCGGGAAGGGTAGTCAGGACGGGGATCGTGGAAAAGTGGCAGGGGCAGAAGGGCCAGCGGGAGGTTGGTCGGAGGGGAGGTCGCTGGTCGGGGTGAGAGTTTCACCGCGTTTTTGGAAGGTTTTGACCCTGACGATTTTGAGATGAGAGGAGGGCTCGCCGATGGGACTGAAGAGCAGAGAACGGTCGGACGTGGGCGGCAGGTCACACGTGCGACGGAGGCGCGCCCCGTTGACCGCATACACCATCCGCGAACATGGGCCTGTCCAGGACCCGTCGTCCGACGAACAACACGGCTGTGTCGAGTGTGTCGGGGGCCCATATTCGGACACTTCCTCTGGCGACCCGCGGGTCCTGATCACCGTGTGGGGGATCTGAAGCTTCGGAAAAAGAATGCTGTTGGTCAAGTTGGTGGTATTTTCACGGGAGGGTGGTGCAGTGGATGGAGCGCCGCTTGGGGACGGCTTCTGAGCAGACGAATCGCCGGCTTGCAGGCCTGCACGCCAGAGAAGCCGGAAGCTCGCCTTCAGCTTCTCCAGCACCGACGTGAGCTGCGCCTGTTGCACCAAAGACTGCGAAAGCTGCTGCTTCAGCGCCTTGTTCCGTCCCTCCAAATGCTCATATCCCCAAAGGATCTCTTGAGCGGATGCAAATCGGCAGCGACTCTCGGATCCCGCTGGGGGTCTCCATTGACTGCCAAGTGTTGCTGGACGATGGCCTCAGATGTGCCTACAAAGTTACACCCAAACCTTTGGAATGGACAGAGACTCCTGTGTCCCTCATTGGTGGCTGGATTCGGTGCAGAGCTCTACAAAAATAAAAAGAAGAGAAGATCAGCAGGGGATGTGGATGCAAATAAAGTAAGGGGAGACTGACTGGTTGAGTCTGACCCTCTTGAAAGCGAAGTGGGGAAGAGCTAATGATGGGGGAGACCAAAATTTGTAAAGAAAGCGGCTCATAGACCTGGTTGTGTGAAGACTCAAGATGCTGTGGCTGGACCAACTGAGCCTTATGGAAGCCAAGATGAGAGTGGATGGGTTCCCGTTGTCAGACAAAGGCACACCCAATCTGGGCCTTGTAGGGAAAGTAGACCAACAGTTTGTCTACCAGCTTGTTCATGATTTTTGGGGCTGGTACGATCAGCGATAACGAGAGTGGCAGCCGGTCGATGGGACAGGTTGCTGAGACCTCCAATGACTTGATAAAAGACACTATTACAGTCAAGCGGATGAGTGCCAATCTTGGGGGATCAATAGAGGTTGATAGGTTGGCTTACTGATTGACAGAAGATGTGGTCAGTGTAATTCAAACAAGACCAGATTATGAAGGGATTTCTAATCCATGGGGCGGTTTTTTTTAGAAAAAAAATCGTAATTATTTCTTTTGAATTCATGATAGTATGATCTTGGAGGAGGTCTCTTACCGACAGATAGGACAGAGCAAGGTCTCGTTAGGTTCGGAGATGTAGTCGTAGCCATTCTCCAAATGATGAACACTAGTAGTTGTAGGGGCTGATTGGGGTGAGGATGATGAGGACTGAATAGTATGAGAGTGGGTGGACATTTTTTAAAAAAAATTGATTCCTGGGAAGTTTCATGTAGAGGGAAATTGTTCAAATATTTATGATGGGAGTGGCTGTTGCCAAGGGAGATGAGACCGAGCAATGTTTTAATAATCAATGCTGGCTGAGTCTGAGCCATAACACATCCAGCGAGCCGGCCGGCCAGCCCACCAGCAACCGCGGGCACATTTCTCAGCTTGCTGAGCGAAGGGGGATCCCTGATCAGTGGGTCATCATCCCGGCAGTTAGTTGCTAAGTTGAAGAAGGGTCCGGCCGAGGAGGCAGTCGACCGATGGAGTGATTCTAATTTCTAGCGCCAGGCGAATCCAATGCGGACTCTTCCCATCAAGAATACAGCTTGGGATTGGGAAGGAAGGCCTTTCCACCTTCGATGATTGTTTTAAGAGCCGCCGGTCGGCCACCCTCCACCGGACACCACCGGCTCGCCGCGGAGCACTACAGCAAAACAAAAGCTGTAGCGGCAACAGCGATCAAGCTGGGTCGATACAACTCTGGTTCTTTTGGCGACAAAGAGGAAATCAGTGTCATCCATGAGTAACTGAACTCAGCCTGCTGTCACCCTTCATTTTTCTTAGTATGCTTTAACCTGCAGAAAGGATCTTCCATTACGGTTAGTTTGATACACTACACTCGGTAGGTACGTACCACCTGACCCCTACCCTAGCTTAACAACAAGCCCACCCATTTGGAGAGAGACTGCCACTGCAGCCCCGGGCAGCGGCCTCACGAGCCTCCGAAGTCGGGCTTGTGTTAAGCTAGACCCCTACCCAATAAAGTCCTGAAGCATACGGCACGCATCACCCGAGTAGTGCGCAAAAACCCACCTCGAAGCATATCTCTTGGGTGTCCAAGAGACATCCATCAAGGGTCAAATACAGCACATTTTGGACATGGCAAATTCGTGAAAAATGGGAAAACACATTCAGTATCACTAACTTCAACAATACAAAATACATACATACATATACATATATACATATACATACACATATGACATATATGTATTGTGTTTGCAAGAATGCTTGGACCGAGGCCAATTTTTTTGTTTTGTTGTATGGGTTTACAGATCTGTAAACCCAGATTTTTCGTGTTTTGACTTTTTTTTGGACGTTGATCTCCCACAGTCCCCATCCAACTTTCCTGCCGTTTTCTTGCAAGACGGCCTGGCCGTCCTTGCCGCATCGGCCTGCTGGCCTCATGTAGCACAGGTGGATGGGGGCCGCTGGTTGCAATTTTGGCTTCCGGCTCCAAATCTGAGCTCGGATTCAGCATAGCATCACTCCCAAACACCTACCAGAGGATTTTGGCTTCGGGGCTGATCATACCCTTGGGTCGTATCTCACGCTGTGGGACTCCTGTGGGACAAATAATAATATTTGGTAAAGATCCTCTGAGGGGGATATCAATTGCTTAACGAGGTAAAAGCTATTACAACTGATGGGTGGTTTGAAAGACCTGCCCCTCTAATAGTACTACACAAATATAAGGAATCTTGAATCAATATTTAAATAAAGATGGCAGATTACAAGACAGAGTTACTATGTATAGTAGCCTCTATCAGACCTAGATCACCCTAAACAACACTCTTGCAGACCTAATATAACTTCTTATGATGGATAAATAATCCAGTGGGATTGATTTATGTGAAAGGATATCCTCAAACCTACTACTAATACTAATACTCCTACTACACTAAAGACTATAGATGCCACAACTAGCTAATGTTATACTAATAATGGACTGTTTTTGACGAAGTTGTTGATGATTAATTACTCTATAATATGTTGTTAGAGCCCTTAAATCACTTGTAACCTCCTAGTATTGTTACTACTACTACTACTACTACTATGCCTAATCTTGTTACTAATAATTGTTGTTGATGTACTACTATTGTTATATATGTTTTACTACCCTTACTCAGACCTTGTAGACGAAACTAATACTCTAATAACCACTACCACTCACCCTTACAGGGGAAAATCTTGTAACTAGACTACTACTACTACTAACTAACCACTAACAAACCCTACTAACTGGTAGATCAGGACAGACTCTCCTAGGTCGGTGTCCGGAAAGGGAATCTGGCTGGGAGAGGCCCTTCTTTTATATTGAAGAGTGAGGGATTTTTGCTGCAGGGGAACTCCTTGCAGGAGCACTTTCTGCAGGGGATCTCGTCTGCACAGCATCATGTGATCTGTTGCCATATCGCCCAAGCCACAATCCAGATTCTTCCATGCATAATTGAACAAGGGCTGTGCAAGCCCTGCAGCCACTCGCATATATTGCTGTGCTGTAGCTGCATTGCCACCAAACATTCCATGCACGATGCAATAAATGCTGTGCAACCCTGCAGCCACTTGCATATATTGCGCATATATTGCGCATATATTGCTGCACTGCCACCAAACATTCCATGCACGATGCAATAAAGGCTGTGAAGCCCTGCAGACGACTGCATATATTGCTATGCAGCCTCTGCATGTGCCTGCATAAATTAATATGCGGACTGATAAGCTGCCTCCATACAATCTCCATCCAGGATTTGGGGTCTGGGCCTCTCCTCCCATCCATCCTTCCTCCCCCTGCCACCATTAATATTCCCGCCTGCCACTCATCCAACGCTGTAACCCATAGTAACTGTCTGTTGTATGTACTACTACACAATAGATTCCTCCTCTTGTAATGAATAACTTGTACTCCCTTCCACTATAGACTGTCCACTGTATGTAATAACACCTAATAACCTTCCTCCTCTTGTAATGAGTGCCTTGTAATCCCTTCCACTATAGACTGTCCACCATATGTACTACTATGTAATGAATTCCTCCTCTTGTAATGAATGTCTTGTGCATGTAACTATGCTATCACAAAACCTCTGCAATGTGCTTTTGGCATTGTAACGCAAATGGAACACCACATCCCCCCCAACTTAATGCTGTCCACAGCATTCGTGTAAATGCCAAAAGAACATTGCCCAAATATCCACACCAAGAACTGAACCATCGAATGTTGACAAGTTGATTCGTCATGATCCAATACGCCTCGAGTCCGTCTCCGCACGTAGAATAGTTGTCTTCACCCTATACCAAACTCCCAAAAAATAAAGTCCTATAGAATTCCAGATCATCTCTCCTCCCTACCGCTACGTCCTAATCCAGGGCCCCAAATGTCTAAATTCCATAGATTGATCCAACGCTGTAATCCACGATGTGTCCGCGACTCCATCTACGACCCATCCACGCTGCAATCCAATCCGTAATCCAGTCTCCATACTGACGACATTGGTCCAAGTAAGAGGCTGGTAGCATAAATCCACAAAAGTCATTGGAATGCCACTACCACCTAAGCTCCAGATCTATTCTTTCATCCTTTGCTCCTAATGATCACCACATAATACCACCTTCCCGTTTATTCCAATGCTTTTGCCCGCCATCGATGTATGTATCCCGCTCGTCCTATAAGTTCTCTCTTCCCGTAGTTCCGCTATAACATTCCAACTTCCATTCCACGTCGTCCACTTCCGCAATTTATACCTTCTCACTTCCAAACTAACTCTTCCCATCTTCAAATTCCTTAAATCCTTAATGACTGTAATCTTCAATGACTGAATAACTTGACTTGATTTTGACTTGTTTTGTTTTAAATTGGCCCACCCTATTCCCTCAGCTAAACAAAGGAAACTGTTTGCCTACCAATACTTTCCACTAATAAAATATATTCACCCCCAATTAATCCTCCTCTTCTTCCTCTTCCTCCTGATCCTCCTCCTCTTCCTCCTGCCCTTCACCTATCTCTTCCGCCATCTCCTCCTCTGTTAATTCTTCCCCTTCTTCCTCCTCCGTTTCCCCCGTGGATAGAATTTCTTGATATGACTTGCTGCAAAAGTTCGAGCCAGGATTGTTCCATCTAGTTCCGCTATGACGTAGGGTCCCTTCTTGATTTGCTTGACAATCCTATAGGGTCCATTCCACTTATGTTTGAACAGGTTTCCCCATTGAGTCTCCAGAGCTTTGTTATAAACTAAAACTAAGTCCCGGTTTCAGTGGTTTCCTCAACCTATGTGCCAATCGTTGGTCCCAATACCGTACCGAAGTTTCCCGAGCCTTCTTCATCCTACTGTAAGCCTCCTCTAACATATCCTTCCTGCCTTCCAGTTGCTTGGTTCTTGCTTCCAGAAGCTCTGCTGTAGTCCGAATCTCCGTCCAATCCACTGTCAGAAAGCTACCCAATTCATGATCTACTGGTAGGACCGCCAATTGTCCGAACTGCAATTCGTAAGGTGAGTATCCGGTTGTTCTCTTTGTCGAAATCCTGTCCGCAAAGGTGACCAGTGGTAAGTACTCTTTCCACTTTTTCCCGTCCTCCCCGCACATCTTTGTCAGAGCGTCCTTGATTTCCTTATGTCCCCGTTCCACCATGCCCTGCGCCTCCGGATAATAAGGTGTTACCATTCTGAGATTTGTTCCTACTCTTCTCATTGCCGCCTGTAGCTCTCCCTTGAATTCCGCTCCGCCATCCACTGTCACCTCCTTTGGCACACCATATCGATAAATCCATTCCGCTTGGAACCACTCCGCCACATTCCTGGCATTTAGCTTTGCCAATGCTACCGTTTCCACCCAACCCGAAAAGTCGTCCCTGGCAATGAGTAAGTACTTCCATTTCCCTGCTTTGATGTGTACTGCGTCCATACTCACTCTTTCAAATAGTGTTGTCTTGTAAGTGGCTTTCCCGTCCTCCTTCTGTAGATCCCTACTTCTCTTCTGACAGCTCTCACAAGACTTCACCCACTTTTTGACTATCTTCTTCATCCCTTCCCACCAGTATCGTAATTTGATCCGCCTGTAGGTTTCCGTTACTCCACGGTGTCCCAAATCTTCGTGCATGGCCTTCATAATCTGTTGTTGAACTGAAGGAATGGACACTATAATTTGGCTATGGACTTCACTCCTCTTCTTCAGTTGGTCATCTTCCAGGAAATAGTTATGTGACCTCCGCTTAATCTTTTGGAACTCCCGATCTGAACATTCCGGCGGTCGTACCAAGGTCCCGAGATATTCCTTCATCCGTTTCCAAAATCCAATCTGTTCCGAACCCGCCTTATTAACCGTAGTCTCCACAATTTCCATCTCCTTGACTCCCAATCCAGGGTGTGGTTTAACCCAACCCTCATCTTCGTCCAAGTCCTTGGCAATATCGTCCTTGTCCGCTGGTCTCCTGGACAGCCCATCTGGCATGGTAAATGTCTTTCCTGGTTTGTGTACCAATTCAAATGAGAAAAGCTGAATGAACGCCACCCACCTGGTCATTGGAGCACTTGGTAAGCTTGGAGTGTTTATCATCTGAATTAAGGCTTTAGCATCCACCTGTAATTCAAAATGCTGACCCCAGAGAATTGTTTGAAGTTTCTTGAGTATCTTTGTCACTCCCAGTAATTCAAGCTTTGACTGAGCATATTCTGATTCCTTAGCTGAAAAGGTTACTGATTCGTATAATACTGGCCTATCTATTCCGTCCTTATCCTCTTGCATGAGAACCGCTCCTGCCGCAATATAACTTGAGTCCACTGCTAGCTTGATCTTCCCTGCGCCTTTTCCGTATTCTATTCCCTTGAGCACAATCTCTTCCCCAACAATCCTCTTCAACGTCTGGAATGCCTCCTCACACTCTTCTGTCCATAGAAATTCCGTATCAATCCTAGTCAACTTTCGTAGTGGTGCGGCAATCCCCGAGAAGTCCTTAATGAACATCCTAACATAGACACATAATCCCAGGAATTGACGGACATCTCTCTTAGAGGTAAGTGGTGGCCAGGATTGAATCTTGTTTTGCTTCTTCACCGAAATTGTTCGTCCTTTCTGGGAAACTACATGCCCTACTATATCCAAGGCAGGCACGCAGCAGGCAAACTTCTCCCCTGAAATAGTCAAGCCTGCTTCCTCAATCCTGAATAATATTCTTTCCAAGGTGACAGCGTATTCCCATACAAATCTTCGAATGTTTGGATTTTGCTCTAGCCTAGCTCCTCCGTAATCAGATCTTGGTCCTTTAATTCCTCCGTCGTCAATGAATATTCCCACATGCTCCGGTAGTTCCTCCTGAAGTATCCAACTCATTTGTGCTTGGTACACAGCAACAGAATTAGTTGCTCCCTGGGGTAGTCGAGTAAGCTGAAGTCTTCCTAATGGTGTTTCAAAAGTTGTCAGAGGTCTTGAAGCCGGATCCAATTCCCGTTCGTCATAGCCGCCCATGATGTCCCCTAATCCATAACATGCCCTTCCTGCAAATGAATCCACAAACTCCTCAATCTTTGGTGGCAAACCTGCGTCCTTAATAGTGACCTTGTTCAACTGCTGTAAGTCATGCACAATCCGTAATTTCCCATTAGACTTGGCCACACAAAAGACTGGGCTAGAGTAGCTGGATGTTGACTGCTCATAAAGGCCAGTTTGAATTCTCTTCCGCACTAATTCGATAAAATCGTTCCTGATTGAGTTTGGTATAGGTATTGGTCTCTGTTGCCAAGGCTCATGATCAACAACTGGAATTTTGTAAGGTTTTCCGTAATCATGTCTCAGTATTCCCCGTTCCTCCTCTGAGAATGCAATTGCTCGTTCACGCAGAACAATCACATGTTTGAGTAATTTTAGTTCTTCCTCCGTGAGCCATCCAGCAGGTCCAAAGTTGACTGTTTCCAACCTTTTTCTGTGATGCGCCTGGTCTCCTTGAATTCTGGCGGAAATTGAGTAAGGGGTGTCTGATAAGGGTCTCGAGATAATGGAGGTCGTTCCAATGGTGGATTGAGTTCTTGCGGCATTGGTTGGTTTACTGGTCGAACTTTCTTTGCTACTCCTTTGTATTTAGCCGCACAGATTGATGAGTCCATTGTTGGTTGCCTGAATAAAAATCTTTCCCAAAAAATGATGTGAGCTACTACTACGTTTTATTGAGCTAATGCTTACCTGTGGTGGTTGATGCTGGTACTTTTAATAAGCTTTGATCACTTGAGCGCATAGTCTGATCTTCTTATTTGGTGTACTTGTCATGAATTGATTGATTTTTGTGTTACCCACCCTAACCCTCAGCTAACAAACTTAATTGCTGCCTACTCACACAATTTGTCTTTTCTATTTTCTTTTTTTTTTTTTTTTTTTTTTTTTTTTTTTTTTTTTTTTTTTTTTTTTTTTTTGCGCGCTGGTGCGCTCAACCTTGGTGTCCAGAGGAAACCTTAATTTTCCTTCTCCGGCCTCGGAAGTGTATTCAGCAGCTTATATTCCTGGCAGGTCTATGCACCACCGCACCGACTCTATTACCTGCCTCGACTCGACCTAAATTCAATTACCCCAAATCTGGTTGGGGATCTCCTTATCGCTGATGCTTCTGTACAGCTATCTACAAGTAAGTCGTTCCCTTCTTCTACCTGACCGTGATCTCTGCTAATTAACCTGTATGATTGACACTGCAGGGCCCTGGCCCCCTGGTACTGGTCTCGCCAAACTTGCTGACCGCGAGCGTGCTGCTGGTTTAGCCTACCCATTCAAAGCTACCGGAGTCCCTGTTGTTCAATCGCGGCGAGTACCACCGACCACCCCAGATCTGGTTTCATACTTGGTTTCATACGGCCGCGTACTCGTATGTCGATCCCAAATTGCTTGATCTTCTAGTTAACTGACTCGAACTAGAGGTTACTGACATGTGATCACAATTTGGTCTACCTGCAGCAGCCATTCATTTCCTTGCCCAAGCCGATTACACCCCGACACCGTTGCATTCAGCGCTTTGTTCAGCCGGCTTCATGCACCCCCTCTACTTCGACATGTCCTTCAGTCCGCATGATCGCTGCTTCCTTGCCGATGTGGTGGTCTTTGGCCAGCCACCTTGATCCTTTCTACATCTATGTACAGGCCTTCTTTTCGCCAAACACGATGCAAGGCCAAATCAATCCCGCCTCTCTCGTCCCTGCCCCAATGTCCGAAGCCATCGGGCTTCCGTCTCCTCGAACTTGTCCATCCCGCTCGGAGCTCAAAAGCTGCCTTTCTCCGGTGAGTTCTCTCCTCTCACTGGATACCAGCATTTAAAACATACTTACAACCCTGACTGACCTCTATCTACACTACCAACTACCATGACCTCCCGTCGTACCCTCTTAGAGCTAGCGGCACTGTCCTCCAACGAGTCTGGCCGACCCGCGGATACCGATGCCATTATGGCCTATCCCGCTGCCCCGATACCTGCCGCCGTCGTGCGTATTCGTATTCACACCTACCCCGAGCCTGTATTGACAAAAAAAAACTCACAATACGTCTATCTTTTAACATATAGCCGATCCACACCGGTACTGGCGTAGCCGAGCCTCCAGAAGAGGAGGCTCCACCTCCTTACCAGGCCAACACCTTTGTCGGACCGCCGCTCCCTCCCCACCTATTTAACACGCCGACGCGTGGTACCGCCGCCGCTGGGCGACGCCGACCTCTACAATCTAACGTCCCCTCCACCTGTACGACGCCGCCGACCAGCTCCGCCTCCACCACCTCGCTCGCCTCCTCTTAGCAACCCGACTGCTCCGCCTAGCCGAATCGCGCTCATGGCTGCCACCTACTCGGAGGGACAGTTCAGCGCTGCCTTCTTTGCCGCTACGTTCTTCGACTTCTTGGTCACTTCCGCGACCTCCTGTCTAGCCTCCCGCCGAACCACCTCGATGCCGAACATCAGGAGATGCTCCGATTAAATGCCAACCTCTTAGAGGCTTGGTACCTCTCCCATCGCGACCGATTGTAAGTTTTTTTTTTTTTTTTTACATTTACAATAGCATGCATTCCCTAACTCACCACATTACTCAGCTCTAACCCTTCTTCCTTTCTAGGTCGAGCTGTTCGCCGAGAACGATTCTCAGGCTTTCCTTGTGTATCGTTTCCTCCGATCCTGTCTCCGTCGCCTGCGCTTCATCATACGTCGTGTTCCTGCTTACGACCCTTCTTCCACCGCCCCCTAGCTGCTTACTCTTCTATATATCTGTAGTAACCCTGCCTTCTGCTATACCAACAACTCCAAAAAAAAATCATGTATAATCCCCACTCCAAAAAAAAGTGTTTGCTGTGTCTCCCTAAAAAAATCTGCTGTACTTGTCTGAAAAGGGAAAACCTGGCTCCTGATAACTTGATCCATGATGATCATAAAAAAAAAGAAATACATATATGATTCTTCTGACTTCCACACTCTAGAGCCACTGAGAAAGTCTAACCAGCCTTAATAAAACTACAGCAGACTTTTTTTTTTTTTTTTATATGTAAAAGAGATATATTGAAACACATGTTAGCAGCCATATGCTGCCTCCTCCCAACCCTTCCAGAATGCCTGTATGTTTTGCCAATAAGTTTTTGCTCCTCTCTTGCTGCCCAGCAGAAGCCATCCCAAGTAAATCCTCCAAAAAATGTTATCATCCTAGCCACTACCTTAGTCAGAAATTCCTCCTCCTCTGTTCCCGATCCTCCATCATGCCCATTCTTTTTGTCTCTTCCAATATTTATATCCCTCCCAGCCACCATAATAGAGTTGATACCTTAATTCTGGAGGTGTCCACCATTCTCCCGCCAAATTGCCTCGTTTCACGTAACTCACTGTTGCTTGGTCGTTCAGTACATCATAAAGCCAATCCGACCCTTGAATATCCTGGAAGCTCCGCCCAAATACCGCCGCTTAGACCCATGTGTCTCTGGATACACCTTCAGAAAGTGAGTCTTTGGAAATCCCTGGTCCACGTAATCAAGATCCAATGTCACCTCTAACGCCGCATCCGCCTCCATACTCGCCACCCGATACGTACCATAGTCTGTCCATTCCGGATCCCAATTCGCCACGGTTATCTTCCTCGACCGTCGTCCATTGGTCCGCGCAATTCTCAAAGAAAACAAAGTTCCTTCTCATCCTGGAACTCCCACTTCCTTCCCACAATCCCTCTGGAAAATCTGGCATGATCCCAGACTCCCTTCATGTGAAGATTCAGCGGCTACTGAGTGTTGTGTCAACGGAGTTACTTCTGCCATGCTAGAATTGCTGTTGTCTGCTTCCTCCATTATTTCTTGTCCTGGGATTGATGAACTGTGCTCCTCTAGCTTTCCTGTCGGCTGAATTTCCTCCTCGTGGTCCATATACTCTTCACGCTGAATGCTATGCGAGCATCTATTCATTAGGCGACGTGGGGGAGCCATCTCCCATCGGGAACTTCTGGTGAACAAATAGGTATGCACAATCTTCCTCCATCCCATAGCTCATAACTTAGTATTCTCCCCTAGACTGCGACAACTCCAGACGTACCTTATGATCCGCTAAGAATGGCCGCCCAGAACCGTATACACCTTTCCACGAATGATAAAAATTTGCCGCTTTCCTGGTCTCGGTGTCGATATTAAAGGATATACTTCTGCTAACCAACTACTGGAGATAAGTGACCGCCAATACCTGTAATATTCATGCTAATTTCTCTAGTAGGCAATTCTAGTCGCACTGCTACTTCTTCTGGCATAATATTCAGTTCTGCTCCACTATCCACTAACGCTCTCAATTTCCTTCCGTTAATAGTCAAGTTCACAAAACCTAAGGGGCATGCATACGTTAGAGACTTTCCATCGATGGTCGACACTCCTTTTCGATAAAGTCGTCCTCGTCGAAATCCGCTCGATTACATCTTCCGAGTTCTGGCTGCGTTCAACCGGCTTGGCCTCCTCTGTAGAAAAATTCTGTAGT
>SMGU01001727.1:0-32585 GCA_004348175.1 Puccinia novopanici
GTGTGTGTGTGTGTGTTTTTTTTTGGTTCAGGTTCCGAGATTTTTGAAGAGTTTCAATTCAAGACTTTGCTGAAGAGATTGGCACACACCTATGGACCATAAGGCAGGGGATGGGAAGCGGCAGGATGATGGGGGATGGGTACGGAAGAGGAGAAGCAAGAAGTTTTAAGGCAAGTTGTATTCATGATGGGAGTTTCTATGTCATACCTCTCTTCAAGTAAAGATGTTACTGCGATGAGAGAAAGCTTAACACATGTATGAAATTAAATAAATAAATACAAAATGATGAGATGGATGATGAGTTGAGTACGAAGGAGTTAAGGTTGTGCAAATGAACAAGGGTCGATGGAGCTGAGATGTATTCAGTGCGGAGACTCTGCGGAGGAAGAGGGTTGGTTGAACTTGCTGCTGAGTGAGATATGCGTTTCGAACAGGAATGAACAACTGGAAGTTACTGGAAGAGATCAAATCTTGAGTCGGCTTAATGAGTAACACAAGTCATCAGTACTGCAGGCTACGTCACTGCAATCCGTTAACGCGACTCTACCGCGGGAAACAGTTGAGATTATATTATGGCCGATGAAGATCAAAGGTAAGTTCAGCAGATTGTACCATGGTCCATGCGAATGGCTCCTCAAGCCAAACTCCGATGCGAAAGCTGATCGACCGACTCCCTGTATGTATCATCTGCAGCATAAAAAGTATTGGTAATCAGGTATCATACGCAGTCGAAATAGATTACAGACAGGGCCAAGAAGGAATCTTCTATCATTAATCAAATTATTTTGTATTTATTTTATCTTTCGCCATCGGGATCATACAAATTAAGCCGACAGACAGATGACACAAATGGTACTGCCGTTGTGCCTCAGGATGCCACCGGGCCTGGCCAACCCGTCACTGACCCTTGACCCACAGGGTCTGGGGGCAGGTTTGGGCACTCAGAGGCAAAAACCAAATTTTTGACCCAAACCCGATGGCCTGCTTGGAGACCCTATTATGTGACATGTCTATGGAAGCCCACAGACGACACAAATCGTGCCATCATGCCATCACGCCATTGCGCCGTCATTTTTTTTTTTTCTTTATTGCAGACCTGATTCAACATTGAGCACTAAATTTTGCCATTAAACCAATCCTTCAGTAATTTTTACCCATAATTTCACACACTGAGATCCAACATCCATGTATCAATGAACTTGTATTGGTAAAATCACTTTAAAATCTCATAAAAAATTCACATTCCTTTACCAACCAGAACATTCTGTGAGGGCTTTTTTCTACTCACCATAACCACCTCACTTGGAGTTCCCCAATCACAAAAAAAAAATCCCTTACTCAACAGTCACATTCCATTACACTTATTGAAACTAATTCTACTCACATAAATAAACCAAGAAATCCAAATGGCCACACAACCACAGTCCTCATCTCCAGAAGTCTCTTCATCTGATTGCAGTAGACACATGAATCTAGAACACAGTTCCATAAGCTCAGATCATCTAAATAACTCAAGCTACAACTCTGGGCCCCACTTCAGTAACACAAAGTCAGCCCTCAGTAACCACTCTATGCTTGAAAACCATTTCACACCATCATTCAGCTCTGACAAAGAACAAAACTCCACCTCTGAAAATTCTGACAATTCAGATGATTCTGATTCTGATCACATAATGACCTAGGGTTTTGCTCAGGTCCTTAGGGTTTCAAGGCACCTTGCCTTACCCACTTCTTGGCTGGCAGGTAAGGAGGCAAGTGCCCTGTATATAATCAGCTGGAGGGTTGGGCAAGGTAGGCAAGTGTACCTTTATTGCCTTGTCCTGGTTACTGCTTGCCCAGGCAAGTTGCACATGCTCCAGCAATGATCCCGCAAGGTTGGTCTGTTTTCCCCTGCCAATGTGCATGCTCTGGGGTTCTGTTTTTCCCTTGAAACATCCAGGCAAGCCGCCTTATCATCTACTTGGCCGGGCAGGCAAGGTGGCAAGTGTTCTGCATAAAATCAGCTGGACCATTGGGCAAGGTAGGCAAGTTTACCTTTATAGGGCCATCCAATTCTTGGTGTGTTTGCTTAACTAGGCAAGGTGACAAATTTCAGCATTGATCCCTGGCAAGGTTGGCTGGTTTTATCTGTTGTTGAATCTGTATGCATCCATTTCTCGGGGTGTAAGTTGATTTCCTGTTTTTACTGCTCATCCTGCTCAATCCAGATACGTGCCATGCATTGCAGGGGGTTTCCCATGCTGGGCAAGTTCACCCCCTTTGCTCATTTTTTTGGGTCCGTCTTAGTCACTCAAGGCAAACAAGCCTCTTTCACAATGATCATTCCTACCAGTTGACTTTCCTCCCCCAACCTTTTTTACCTGGCTTCCCAGGTAACCTAGCAAGCTACCTGGCTGCTTTCCCTGGCTTTGCAAGTTTATCAACTCACAACAAGTCGAGCGGCCTCCTCCACCATACATTCATACCACATTATGCTTGTCAGTATAAAGAAAGTAATCTGTCACCGCACACTTTCTCTTCTCACAAGGCTTCATACCAACTTCCTTCATGAGAAACCTACACGCATGAAGCCATTCACAAATTATGCCACCTGTGAGAAATAACCACCAAAGCTAAATGTACATTATAACCTTCACACCCTGTCCCACCTCCTTGCACGCAGCTGAAACTCCCACTTGCACAGACCCTGTCAGGTCTCTCATTGATTGTGCCACCTGTGTTTCACAAGAGACAAGGCTATTTTAATGTGATTCCAGGTCCCAACAACCGTTCCTTCCAAACCCCACCCACCCAACCAATTCAGCTGAGTCCAACTGGATGCTACATTAATCTCTTTGTCAAATATATAACCTCCCCTTCTGCCATCTTGAAAGTCTGACAATTTATGTCACGGCAATTCTCAATGATAACATACACCCCAAGCCAACCACCTGTACAATAGCCCATCACACGTGAAGTGGATCCCAGCATCCTAATGGCTTATTTTTGCAAACACCCACCATCCTCCAACCCCAAAATAGCTGCACGCAACAGGAAGCTACACTAGTCAACGTTTTGAACATGCCAAATGCTTTGTCCTACAACAAATCCATATCCAAAGATCATGTTCAAAGAACAAAACCACTCAACAAATTTGATGAAGGTTTGCATTACAGTATTGTTCCACTCCTTGCTTCGCATGAGTGAAGGCCTCAAAGTGGCTTCCTAGCCCCTTGACCCCAAATTCCCCTCCCATGATCAATTCTTGAAACCAACAACACTTGTACCCAACAGGTAGCCATCCAACCAGCATGTTGAGCGTGTAAACTCCATGCCTTCCATGAGCAAATTCATGACTGATGGAAACCCACATCCAATTACTCAAAACCCCTCCCTTTGACAGCAACATCAATCCCCCACCTCAAAGGTATCTAACAGAACACCATCTTAATAGATGCATTGAACACACCCAATTTGTTTTCATGATCAAATCCATGTTGACAAGATATCAGACATAAATTTAACCACCACATTTGACCAAGGATTTCTCTAAATCCATGCTCAAAGTTTGTTGGCCACAAACTCAACCTACAAGTTCAAAGCCCAGCATTTTGTCAACCCTTTTTCACACAAGCAAAGGTCCTTGAAGCAGCTTCCCAGCTGGTTGATTCCTTGCACAAACTTTTTTTTTTTGGTTTTTTTTACACAAACACCACTTGTTTCCAACAAACAGCCATGCCAATCAGGACTTGCGCGTGCCAACCCCATGTTTTCCACAAGCAAAGCCATCTGCAAAGGACGCCAGTTTTCAACGTTACACAAAAAATCTTTGACAGTGGATTTCACACACTCAAAAATTGCCGCACTCTTGAAACGTGTACATGCTTCATGTATTTTTGATTGATGCAACTTGCCTGTCGCTCGTGTAAAGTCCCCAGTTGCCACGAGCGCAGAACCTGCAGGCAATATCCCCCAATGCACTCCAGCATTGCCACTCATCCTTCCAACATTGATTATGTTTGCGGACCACCACGGAGAACACACCGTCATGGTCCACACCACCTTGATACTTGAAGGCATCCAGGTTGCACACACCGCGTATGTACTTCCTCACAGCACACATCAACACCTTTAGTTTGGGGCCCAACACTTGCTCCTTGGTACACTTTTTCAGCGCATCAAACACCAACAGCATACACCGTCTTTGCCAGGGAGTTGCTCACCCTGGGCAATTGTATAAGGTGCCCATCTTCCCCCCATAGATGAGGATGTTAGCCTTCTCCGGTCCTTGAACTATCCCCCCAGTCTTCGAACAACTCTTTTGCAACAACTGAAATTCCTGAATCACTTTGTAGTACATTTGTTGCAGCTCAAGATGAGACCCACAGGTGGACATCCTGGCATGCAAGATCTTGCCACACCAGTAAGTCAAGTGCTTCACCAGACTGGTTCATTTTGCTAACTCATCATTTTTTTACAGAGAGAATTAAATGCAGAAAGCGCAAACATGCCAGCCCAGTCTGGCCCTCCGCAAGACCCTCCCCACAGCGCTGCACCTTGAACTCGGGACACAGGTCTTCACACCCTGGAAGTGGATCCCACATCACCTACTTTGGGAAGGCCATCTGCTTTGACAGCATTGCACACCCCCACCCTCCAAATGGCCCCAACTGGCCTTCAATATGGGACTTCTACCTTTCCCATCAGTCTTCCAGCATCCCAGACATCAACTTTTGCAGGTGTCATGGAGCTCTCACAGCACACCTCTTTGACATCACCAGTTCCCTCCCCCTCAAGGGAGGACCCTGCCCCACCTTCCAAGTCAAACCCACCCTCAAGTTGGCCACTCGCTCCCCTTCACAATCCACTCTTTATTCCCCCACAGCAACACCGGGATGATCCCACACATGTGTGAAATGAAGATGAATAGATCAGGAAACAGAAAAACAACTGAGAATACAGATATCAACATCCCCCCTCTTTTGAGAACAGAGATGGAAGAGCAAAGTAGATCACAGTATGCCAAAGAGACCATGGTGCTTCTCCAGAAGGACCTGGAACAGAGGCTTTGTCAGCATGTCAACCACCATGTTGTGAGTAGAGACATGGAGGACTGTGATTGCCTTGTCACAAACACACTCCCTGAAAAAGTGGTACCAAGCATCAATATGCTTGGTGCAAGAGTGTTCCCTGGCTCAATCCAAGTCAGCATAACTCAGGAGTGAGAGAGGGCCACCAAGACACAAGAAAAGATGTTTTTTTGAGACCAAATATCAAAGACCACATAGAGCTGCTGACCCATACACAATGGAAGGATTGTGAAGGAACAGAAACATTCTGTTGAAAGCAAACAAAATATCCAGCCAGATGCACTGAGAGATCCAGAGCAGGCAGCCAATTAGTTGAGAGTACAGGCTTGGAGAGCAGGTGTTGCGGGGACAACTGCTGACCAGATCCATGAAAAAGGAGTCTTTAGGTTTGTAGATATAGGAAGACAGGGTATTGGGGAAGAAAGTGAGAACCTGCTCAATGTAGTGTGGCTGGGAAAGGTATAGCAGCTTGTTTTGGTGCTCACAAGTGAAATTGATGGAAAGAAAATGATTGATATTCTTGTCAGCACTGATTTTGAACTGGCTGCTTAGTAAGTAAGTAAGCAATTGATGAAATCAACAAAGTAAGGTTCTCCTACTACAGCTAGGTTGTTCACAGGAACTATGATTTGCCTAACAAAGGATTCATGCCAGAGCTTGAAGTAAAGTGTTGGATCATATTGAGACTGAGCAAGCCCAAAGAATATAATGGCAGAGTGGAGTTCATGATTGCAGTGTCTGGGAAATTATTTCAACCCTTATATTGACCTTTTCAGCTCACAGACCCAATTCAAATGGGTAGCATTCTCAAATCCAGGCAGTTGCTCCATAAAGATAGGTGCTTTGAGATGACTTTTGGAAGGCTGTATTGAAATAAACTTGACAGCCCTTCCAGTTGTTGAAGGTTTCCAATTTTTAACATGATTTCAGACAGACATAATATTAGAGCATTTTTATTACAGGAGATCCAGCTGAAATTTATATGAAAATTCTTTTTGACTAGAATTATGATTTATTTTTATCTCAGACTGTCTACTCAGATTTGACTCAAAGCAAAAAATGGCTGAGTTGTATTTTTTCAAAGTTTGAAAAAATATCAATCTTTACCCCTGTTTTTGAAGGTGCTCCTGTGGGATATTCAAGAATGAAATTAAATGAAATTTTTCCTTGAATTTTTTTCTTTCCATTGAGCCCGCCCCCATCATTTTAGCTACAATAATGTCAAAGAGAGAATTTAAACCATAGGTGACCTCTGGCAGTTATAATTTTTAACCCTGCTATATTTTATGGGGGAGTCTGAAGGATGAACCTAGGGTGCTGATGAAAAGAAGACTTATGTGGAATTATAAGGGTATACAAAGAATAAAACAGGGAAATTATAAAGGGGAAAACACTTATAAGGAGATAGAAACAACTTACTCTTATCTATGCAGTATATGTATTGTGACTTCAGACCCTTGGCCAAGTTGGCAGTGGAAAGTTATTGTTGTAATTTAGAAGGGACTAGGACCCTACCATCAGAATCATCTTCCCCATTGTTCTCCTCCTCCACTTGCCTGTGCTTTGATGCCATCTCCTTCTCCAGTTCTGTAGCCAATGGAGCATAGTCACTATTGTCTGAGGAATCTGAGTCCACTTGGATTGAGCGGTGCACCCAGATGTGATTGGGTTGGGGATCAATTTGACATCTGGATGTTAAGGGTGAGTTGTCTGCACCTGTTGCTGGTGGATTGTTTACCTCTGGCCTACAATCCAATTCCTCCATTTGCTTGGGTGATTGGGGTTCCCTTGCCTCCCTTAGGCTCTTTTCCCAATGCAAGTGAAAACTCTCACTCATTTTGTCTTTTGGTACCTTGACATGCTTTGCTGGCCTCCCTGCGTATGAAACACATGTAGAGGGTAGAGAAATCTCTGCTACTAGGTCAGTGGGCGCTGCCTGGTAAAAAATTCTACAAAAGAAATTATTCAGCAGTTCCTTATCAATGAAAAAAAGGGAAGAGATGACTCACAATTCAGATAGTAGTTCTGACCATTTCTGGCTGATCTTCTCCCAATCCATGGAAAGCATCACACTTTTTTGAACATAGATGTCCAGCATCTTGATGCAGCACTATACAGGTGCCTCCACATTCCTCCATGGGCAGTCAGGGTTGAAAGGATTTTGGTTCCTGAGTCCTTCAGTAAAAGTCTTCAACTCCAAGTGCTTCATTCAAGCCAAGTTTGCTATTACCCGCACTGATTTGATTTTGAATTGGTTCTAATTTCAAAAAGCAGTCCACCAACTAGTTGGTCCCTACGCAAAGAAAGCCATTGCCAATCCAAAGCAGAAAAAACAATGTTTGCCCCACTTCACCATTTCTATTCCACCAGGTGCCCTCCTTTGAAGTACTTCTGCCACTCCAGACTGGCCTCTTGGGGGCATCAAGCTTGGCCTTTTGAATCTCCAAATAGTGCATGAGAATCAAACAGCTGAGTGTCCCCCATATTTGCTTGAGGAGGAAATGAAGGCCATTACCCTTTGTTGAGTTTGAGGTGGAGGTGTTGGTGGTTAGAAAGCAAATCCTCTTGATAAAAAAAGTGACAATTTGAATATTTGCTAAATGTTCTTCTTTTGGGAGAGGTTTGTGGATGCTTGGATGTCCTTGTGCAGAAGATTGAGACAGTTGATGATCAAACTGTGGAGCCAGAAGATTGCTGCCTTGATGATCCCATCAGAGGCGTAATATTTCCATACTTGTGTCCAAACAAACTATCATGTATACAAGTGCCTGCCACACTCCTTCAACTTCCACATGATCTTTGACCTTCTGAAGAGCTTTCATTGTGTCAAAGTTGATGAACTGGGTGTTAAAGAATGGGTGGTCCAAAGCAAGTTGACGCGGCCAATCTGTTTTTTCTTGTGCTTGGAGATTTTGACAGCCTAGTGCCAAGCATGAGCAATGCAGCCAGATACATGTAACAAAAGACAAATCTGTTATAATGTGTAAAAGGGATGAATTGGGGGTCCCGTTGTTTATGTCTACTGGCTTATATAGCCAAGATATCATGGGGGATCCTAGTGTCTGCTGGCAAGCCAATGACAGACAGTGGGATTTTCCATAATTTCTGCTGGCTAGCAAGTGGACATCATGGAAAATCCTAGTTCTTTTGGCTTGCTGAGGTTTCCTGTGATGTGTGATGTTGGCTGGCTAGGCAGAAATTTTGGGAATTCCAGCGAGCTTGTTCACTGGCAAGCTGACAGACAGTGAGAATATCTGTGATGTCTGCTGGCTAGCCAACAGACATCATGGAAATTCCCAGTGTCCACGGGCAATTTTCCACAATGTGCGTTGGCTAGCAAGTGGAAATCATGAAAAATCCCAGTGTCTGCTGGCTGAACAGCAGAGCACACTGCAACAAATCTTGGAAAGATCCTAGTTTCTATTGACCCACAATTTTCTGAGCCTCATCAAAAAATTATAATCAATTAAGTCCCCTCCCCAGTTTGAC
Source organism: Puccinia novopanici (assembly GCA_004348175.1). Taxonomy (NCBI): domain Eukaryota; kingdom Fungi; phylum Basidiomycota; class Pucciniomycetes; order Pucciniales; family Pucciniaceae; genus Puccinia; species Puccinia novopanici. The sequence goes on from SMGU01001727.1 coordinate 8,559, forward strand.
AATGCACAAAACTCAACAGCCTGAGTCTTCAATGATCCACACAGACCCACTATTACTTCCTAGACCAAATCAAGCAGACCATGAATTCTCCATCCAGCAAATTTTCCCAAACCCAAAAAATCCCCAGCAATTCATATCCCAAGATATCCTCAGCTCAAACTGTAACACATTAAGCATCAACCACTTCTCTCCCCATAATCAGATCCAATGTCCTTTATGTTGCCTCAATTGAAGAAACCCAGGAACAAGATTTTTGTTAATTTGAAAGGAACAACCAAAATGAGTCCAGGTATTTTCATTTTTATGTTGAAGGGATGGTGGGGCTTTGGTAGTTTAATGATTCCAGGTATTTTCATCTTTATGTTGAAGGGATGGTGGGGCTTTGGTAGTTTGGTGTTCAAATTTCGTTGTTTTCCAAAGAAGCTCGATGATACTGTTTGACTTGGAAAAATCAATAAGGTAAGCATGTCTAGGAAATAAGAAACCATTTCCTAAATCACTGGAAGGAGGTGGGATTGGTTTACCAGTCTTCTTGTCAATGTAAGAGAAAATACCATATGCCCATCCATTGATATCCTTTTTTTCTTGATGGGATTTGTGGTGAAAACAATTGTAAGTTACAGAAACATTAGATGCAAAGTTATACTCAATCTGATCATCTTTTTTCATTTCTACCCATTCCTCCTGTGACCAATTGGGGATGCCATATTCTTGCATTAAATTCTTGTTCTGTTGATACACCATTCAAGAGATGGATTCCATACACCCAGCAAGAAATGTGTTGTGAGACTGAAGCTTGGCCCAATTTTTGTCATCCAAGGCAGTTTCAGTGGGGGTGAGTTCATTGCGGACATAAATTCCTAGGGAAGAAAGAAATGATTAATAAAGGTTAGAGAAAATAAAAAAAAAAAGGTAAAAAAAAAACACATACCAGCAGATTTTCCTCCATCACTTCCAGGACAAAAACCAATCATGTGCATCTCACCTGAGATGATGTTGGAGTTGAATTTGTTGGTGCGACAGAATTGAGCCATGGCATAGAGGGTTTGAATGATTTTGGAAAGAGTGTTGAATGTTGATGTTGGTGGGTTTTCAAGGAAGGAGTGATATTCAAGGATGAAGTGAGGAGGAACATGAGCCGAAGAGACAATGGCTTGCCGGGGTGGTACATTGAGCTTGGGCAAGTGAATGAGAGGTTTGGTGGACCGTGGAGTCTTTGATGGTGAACAGCAAATGAAATATACTTCACTGGATGTCCGAAGCTTGTGATGAGCCCAGGCAATGTGTTTGGCAGTTGTGGTGGGGTATGTAGGTTGAGGATTAAAAGGAGGTTGGTCATTCAGAGGAACCACACGAGTCCCGTTATGACTCTGACAGTCGTAAGCCTTGTGCTCTGCGAATGGTACAGAGACACCCGGGGACAAGGGGCTCTCATCGGAATGTCGGTCTGTCGGAGGAACCTCACGAGTCCCGTTATGACTCTGACGGTCATGAGCCTTGCGCTCTGCAAACAGTACAGAGCCACCCTGGGAAAAGGGGCTCTCTCGGTTGAAGCGGCAGGAACGGGACTGTTGTGCGGTGCGGGTCATGGAGGGATTGGCTAGGTGAATGAGATTTGAGATAGCAGACTGTTGGTTGAGTAGAAGCAAGTTCAATCCAGATCAGTAGGATTCAAGCAAGAGACACAAAAGAAAGATACAATCAACAATTTGATCAATACAGCACTCTTGCCGCTTCCGTTATGGCCGATGAAGAAGTTTATTTGGGGGCCGAGTTTGACGACCTGATAGCGATGACACATGAACTGGACTCAAATCACTTTTGAAATCAATCCAGCTTCTCGGACAGAGCTGGTGGCCGGTGCTTGTGTAGCCTGCTCGTGGGCGACTTTTTGAATATAAGCATCTTCATCCGGATCTTCCTTGTATTTGGACTCCGAGAAATCTTCAATAAGATCGTCCTTGGTCTGTATTCCTTTGTTGTGCATTTTAAAATCTATTTAATGTTTTTTTTTTTTTTTTTGGAAAAATCAGCTCGCTTGACGTGCATGCAAGGAAAATCCCAGGTGGATCTGCCAAACATCCACCTGATGACGATATCCTGAATCCTCAACACAAGGTTTAATTATATGCAAGGGAAGTGGTGATGATGAAGACTGACTTGGCAATCATCAAAGGTTCCCTTGACGGCCAAGTTGAAGATGTTATTGTCGAGCATGCTGGTCATTTGAGCTTCCTGGATAGGACTGACGCCACCATGAGGATGCAAGATGAAGATGGAGATATCCTTTTTCCCGCGGAGGCCGTAGATGGCGGCGCTACCGGTATCGCCACTGGTTGCGCCGAGGACGGTGATTCTCTCGGGGCGACTCCATTTGGGAAGCCGGTTCTGGTTCTTGTGGTTGAGGAAGAACTTGAAGAGGATACCAAGGAACTGGAGGGCAACGTCCTTGAATGGACATGCCACAGCTGCATGAGCTCGACGACATATTATTTGGGAGTCAGCTTCTTCAGGGGGGCAATGTCCGGGTGTTGGAAGGCGCTGTAGGATTGCTCGATTAGCTACTTCAGCTCGGCCCTGATGATCTCCTTGGCCAGGATGAAAAGCGAGTAGATCTCCAGTGCCAGCGTGTCCATTACACTAGCAAGCATGATCTTCTTCTTCTCAGTTTGAATATTTTGAATTTCCAGTCAACAGTGGTTCTTCATGTGGTTGAGGAAGAACTTGAAGAGGATACCATATGAGCCAGAAATAAACAATCAAATCAGCCTTGCTTTTTCAGGTCCTCGAGTTGGGCCGAAACATCATGGGGACCAAAGCTTCCTGGGGTTCTGTGTTGTTGATTCTTGAACCGGGGAAGCAGGCACAAAGCTGGCAACAAGTCGTCGGCCGACGACTTGTTGCAAGCTTGGGTCTCTGGAGGGGGTCTGTCAAAGGGGAGGGGGGGCTGGCTGAAAAGCTGAAAGTTGTCCGCCAACAATTTGTTGATAGCTTCAGTCTGAGTAGGTGTTCTGATAATTTCATTCCATGTTATTAAGATGCACAATCCCTTGATCCGGGGTGAGTGTTTTACTTCATGGTTTTACCCCTGGCCGCATTTATCTCAGTATCAGCTGATCAAGTACTTATTGCTGTCGCTAGGCCCAGTCCAACTGTCTCCATCATTCATGCATGTCGCAATAGACTTAAATCATTTTTGACTTGGCTGATCTTTATGATTTTCATTGCTTTACAGTCTGTTTTAGGTAGTTGGCTTTGTCAAGGCCACAAACAGCCACAATCAAATAGCGTATCGTTTTCGAAAAGAGTCATGGATCCGTTCGTTCATCTTGGGGTGGATCATCTGCACCAATATTCAAGTCGCTCTTTCTGTCTCAATCGATTCCTTGCATTCCAATTAAACATCTTTGGATTCGACTCTTCTTGCTGGCCAATAACTGGGTATGTACATAGCTTTCTACTATTCCTTCTTCATCCTTGCGTCTCACTGGACTCATCTGTTCCTCAACAAACACATTAGTTTGTATTAAACACCAATTACACTCTCAACTTCTGTCTATATTTTCGCGCCATTGGGCCTTCTGAACACAGGTGTTCCTCCTCATTGACTCCCTGGAACTCTAGCAGTAAGTAATTCTTGATGTCATTGTTTCTGGATTGCTTTGCTCATTCTATCTTTCAATACATCACCAGACTCCTCCACATTCGCAGATAAATCTGGTGTTGTTCATTATCTTTGCCGTGGATACACTTATTGGCCGGTTTGATTGTAGTTGCCCTACGTTTTGCCTGCTCAGATTTGGATAAGGTTGCTCCCGCACACGCTTCAATGGCTGACAACGATCTGAGGCTTATTTTTGGCTGTACGTTCAATGTTTCTTCATCCCGAGGTCATTCATTTTCCAATTTTTAGCGTTATTCTGTTTTATAATGGAGCAGCACCCGAAACAACCAACAACGCGCTATCAGGTGAGCTCCTTTACTTTGTCCTCATGTTGGATACTTCAATTATCTCCGTGCTTTGAATGCAGTTATTGATCAGCGCTGACGCTTCAGTTCTCTCTTTTTTGATAGGGAATGTGTCTGGCGCTGGTCCTGTATCAGGTACAGAACTCTTCTGCGCATTCCATTTCTAGCTACATACTGTCTAGGATACATTGATTGCTGATAAATGCTCTTCATTTCGTATGGTGAATATGATCTTGGCTCTTACAAGAGATGATTCAGGAATATTTCATGGCCTTCGATTCATCCTCATCCCAGTTGCCTAGAAGTGAGATCGTTTTGTTGTATCTTCTTTGTCTACAAGTAGCTCATTCATTTGATGTGACCTGTGAATTTTTTTTTCGGTGCCTTGCCAGAGTCAGATAAGCAGACATCGAAGAAGGCGCGACGTTTCCCATGTATTGCTATGCCCTATGCGCTTGTGAGTTGATCTTCTTTCCCGTTTTTTTCGTCTTTTTTCGTTCATCTGAATGTCTCTTGCAGATTGGCTGTCAGTCCTGCAGGAGGGGCGACGCCTCACTTGTTTGCAGGGTGGATGTGCCTACCGGCAAATGTTTGCAGTGCAAGAAGAGCAGCAAGGTTTGTAAGTGGTTGAACTGTAAGTTTCCTCTTACGCGCTTCATGTTATTTATCCATTGCTAACCGACATTTTTCCACTTGCAGCGGAGGCCTACACCGCAACTTTATTTCATCAGGTGCAGAGACTCGAAGAAAAGCTGCAGAAATACAAAAGAAAAGTCACACACCAGAGGAAAAGGATCAGCCAGCTTGATGAGTATGTTGAATACTTAGAGAGAAACCCAGTACCTCCTTCCTCATCAGATACCACCCCAAGTCCTCAACCTGAGGTTTTCAAACTTCCCACCCCTTGAGCTTATTGTAGTTATTTTTTGATTTTTTTGTGTACATATTTTTACTGTTATGTGAACTCAAAAAAATGATGAACCTTGTGGGTTGTTTTGCATTATCTTGATTGAAAGACCCACTGTTTATGTCAGGCACATGATTCTGTTTCCTGTTTGTTGTGGATTATGGGTTTCATTATCTTAATTTCTTATTCTAGCCCACAATTCTCCCATCACAGAGGCTGCTCTGGACTGTCCTGACGCATATGCCATTGTTTCTTGTACGATTGTGCTAATTTGCGGGGGCTGGGGGACAAGAGATGCATCATCTATGGAAGCTTGTTTTGAGTGTTCAGAGGCCTGAATGGATTCCCGAGTGCTGAGCTTTTTGCTTGAAGATACAGTGACGCTTGCAGAAGTGGGGCAAGATTGGTCAGCCGCAAGAGTAGCTTCAGGTGGAATTGAGGAGCCCCCACGAGGGTTCTCAGCCATCTTCATAGTGAAAAGTTCTGGTTTGAGATGATGATGAGGTTGAGTCAAGTCTGCATCCAGGGGACTGATGGAAGCTGACTCGCTGATAGTTTGGAAGTTTTCACTTGCAGAGGGTTTACTTTCCACAGAAGGAAGAGGATTTATATGACTTGAACAGCAGTTTGTCACTTTGCCCAGAGCTAGATACACATTATCCGGTGCATTAAAATTCCTAGTAGATTCACAGTATTTTGATCTGGAATTATTGTGTGGAGATTGGATGGTTTTGTTTCCAGAATAAAATTCTTCAGAGGGCTGCTGAGTTATTTATGTGGTTTGTGGTGTGTGGTGTGCATATATTTAAGGGTGGGAAAAAGTTGGGGTAATGCCAGCCTTTGGTGGAATTTCTCCAGTGCAAAGATCTGGAATGGGTGCATGAATGAGCAGATTGTGGTTTTATTCATTTGGTGACATTACTTATTCCTTTGAATTACCCTGGTTTCTTTTTCCCAGTCTGAGATCACCTCCCCAATCTACAACCAGACAAACATAAGTACAAATTTAATATGAGTGGGTAATAAATACTTTCTAGCTGATAATGCAAGCTGGAAGGGTGTATAGTTCAAGGGAAGAGAATTAGTGATGACAGTAATGCGTTGAACTTACAGATTTACTAGAGAAAAGGTAATCTGGAATAATTTTAACTAAAATGAAAAAAGAAAAAAAGACATAAGCTGGGTAGTAGTTAACTAAGCTGTATATTTAGCAATCGTACCTTAAACGACATTACCACAATTCCAACATGTATTCTTAGTAGCCTCGATGAAATAGCTTTCACCAAAGGAAATAGTCTCAGAAATCATTGATTAAAATCTCGTGAAAGCGTAGGGATGTCAACGGCATTGCTTATCGGCAGTTCTCCATGGGAAGGAAAACAAAAAGAGCCATAATCGCTGAATTTATCTTGAAGCTATTGACGGTGGTTTGTGGACATACCCCATTTAGGGGGACTTGCACCTTTTTGTTTTTTCCACTTTGAGGGGTGCCCCTTGGTCATCAAGCGTATGAGTTTACCACACTAACTATAAGTCATCATCAGAAAATATAAATAAATGCATGAGGGCGTGACAGAGGTGAGGGACAAGTCAATCGCACCAATAGGTAGAGAAAAAGCATGAAGCAAGATTAATTCATGCATTACCACAGAGGGACAATAGCCCTTTTCCATCCATGAGGCTCCTATTGATGACAGTAATGTGTTGAACTTACAGATTTACTAGAGAAAAGGCACCAAGATGCATTGGGCTGAAGGATAGGTGACAGAAAACACTTTGTAAGATATATTGGTCTTGAACAGATAAAACAACTTGGAAGGTAAAAACATACTATGAGTCAGTCAATGGATTTCTCCAGCCATCATAGTGAACCATCTATCATACAAACAACAACAGACTGTTTGGCATGCAATAACATAACTAGGCAAACAATCAGGATAAATATGAGAAGGGAATGAGGGGACAAGAGAATTCACAACCTTCAAAGACAGCCATAAAATTAGCCACACCTGAGTTGAGCGCATTGTAACAGGCCTGTGATCTCAACATGAAAATCACAATCTTGCAGTCAGGTCAGGGGAGCACTAAGGGTGCCAGGTCTTCATGTAGGGAATTGTTTTTTTTCTTCATTTCTTCCTGGCAATACTTCTCCTTAGTTCTCATACAATTATCAGTCTTTTAAGCCAAAGACAGGCATCAGAACAGGGATCAAGGATGTTGAGTAGGCAAAGAGATTAATCCAGTGCTTTATACTTTTTTTTAACCATCTGTTTGATCCATTTCATATTAGGATGGAACAGAGCCAGGTCATCTACTTAAAACCCACCAAGAAATCTTTTCTTATGGAACAATTTTGAAATTATAAATGCATAATGATGAACCACAAAAAATTCATTCAATCTCCTAAATTAGTTGCCAAGCAAGTCAAAGGATACATACTAGCCCTTCAAACCAGCCTTAAAAATTAAAAAAGACTATGCTTTCACTGATGTCTTATCATTCAATGGGGTTGTTAATAAACTTTGCCATGTGCTATGAGCCCAAGGCAACAAGAATATTATGCCTCAATAAAAAATGAAACAGGAATTGACAACTAAGAAATTGACTAAGAAATTGAGTGATTCTTGGCTCCCCAAATCCACTTAGATTCCAGAACCCATAATACTTAGACCTTTCTTTCCTAATGCTCTTCCTATTCTTCTTCCAAGGGAAGCAAATGATTATGATCATAATTTTGGTCATGTGCCATGAGCCCAAGAGTTACATATTTTATAATTTCTTATCTATGGACTGTTGAAAATAAAGAGGAACTATAAAATTCTCACCCAAAGATATTCTTTGAAAGGTTTGTTGCATGTACTGTTAATATCAACACTAACAAGTAAGTGGCAATTAAATGATTTAAAAAATGATCAAAGGATGTACTTATCTGAAATTTGTTATGTAATTATATGAAATTTTGACTTATTTGAAATTTGTTAGAAATTATAACAAGCAAATAATCAAAGTTAAATTGGTATAACACTTTTCTCATAATAACTCATTACCAATTGAGGTAATATTGAAGAGCATGAGTATCCCTTGAACACAAAGAAAAAAAAAAGTTGAAAAGGAATACCTTAAAAGGAATTTTTAATGATTGAGTAGTTGAATTCACTTGAGGTAGACCTGTAAGATGTGTAACAGGACTATAGCACAACCCACATAGAGAAAACACATCCTACTCTTCAAAAAAATGTCATTGTGGTAGAAATGGACAGACATCCATGGAGATAGAAAGAGATGTCAAACTTTCTATTTTCTGTGTTATCAACCACATGGGTAGTTTGTGATAATGTCTGGCACTGTTGAAACATGGGAAAATTAGACTGGCTAGCCCAGGTTATTGAATTTTGATAAGATAAAAGTTTCCACAAGCGGAAGAAATGCATCAAACATATAGTGGTTCATTAAGAGTTGAAATAAAAATGAAAAACTAAAAATTTAAGTCATGATCAACTGAATCACCAATCAAATCGAAAAACAAACTTAATGAAAAAATCACCATCAAAATAAAAGGAACCTGACATGTAACTTCCACTAATGCTCTTTCACATCATTCTGAAGTTGAGAATAATTGGAATGCAAGGAATCGATTGAGACAGAAAGAGCGACTTGAATATTGGTGCAGATGATCCACCCCAAGATGAACGAACGGATCCATGACTCTTTTCGAAAACGATACGCTATTTGATTGTGGCTGTTTGTGGCCTTGACAAAGCCAACTACCTAAAACAGACTGTAAAGCAATGAAAATCATAAAGATCAGCCAAGTCAAAAATGATTTAAGTCTATTGCGACATGCATGAATGATGGAGACAGTTGGACTGGGCCTAGCGACAGCAATAAGTACTTGATCAGCTGATACTGAGATAAATGCGGCCAGGGGTAAAACCATGAAGTAAAACACTCACCCCGGATCAAGGGATTGTGCATCTTAATAACATGGAATGAAATTATCAGAACACCTACTCAGACTGAAGCTATCAACAAATTGTTGGCGGACAACTTTCAGCTTTTCAGCCAGCCCCCCCTCCCCTTTGACAGACCCCCTCCAGAGACCCAAGCTTGCAACAAGTCGTCGGCCGACGACTTGTTGCCAACTTTGTGCCTGCTTCCCTGGTTCAAGAATCAAAAACACAGAACCCCACCAACCAGACCGACACCCTCCCCCAGGAAGCTTTGGCCCCCATGATGTTTTGGCCCAACTCAAGGACCTCCCTGAAACTGATCATTCTACAAGCAAGTTTGCCAATAAGGACAAGGTGCCCGACGCTTCTTCAACCAAATCTTGGCTCAGTCGTGCTCAACAAGGATACTCAAGATGCAACATCAGAGCCTCAAATTCCACCTGAAGCAGCCACCATAACAGAAGACTGGGGACGCCGCCCACAACCCACATGCGGGCCCGCCTGCCGCACACTCTTCTTCCTTCCGAACCCACCACACACCCATGCCAAAAGAGACCCAATGGCCGACGTGGAGCTCTTACGGAGCAAGCTCACTCTGCAGTCAGTTTCCCTCTCTCCCCGTCCCCGCGGAACTATCACAAGCGCCAGAAATATACACACACCCCTCGTGTTGTGTGTGTGGTTGGTGACACTCGTCTTGTTTTTTTTGGGTCCCAGATGTCAACTGCAGAGATAATATTAGTATACCTGATATTATCCTAGCAATTACATAAATGTTATCAACATAATTATAAGAATAAATTATGTAATAAGCCATAAGAAACTACTATAGTCTTGTAATAATTATATTATAACATGTACTATATTTTATTATAATAAATATAGCCATAATAATATTGAAATACTCATACAGTTATCTTTGAACCTTCATATACATAACTTAAACCTTATCAAAACCTTAATGGAATATTATAATATAATCTTGAAACACTCAACTAAGTTTTGCCCAGTTTTGTCTGGCCTTAAAAGGTTTTGTCTAGTTTTGCCAGGTTTTGTAATGATTTGTTTTATTTTGTCCCTTTCATTTATTTTTATCCTAAGTATTATATTTTATGCCATAAATATAATACTAGAATAAAATAACACATACCTGATACGCCCAAAAGTATGCAGTTATACATTTTAGATTATTATCATCTTATAATTGAAAGTATAACAATTTATGAGAGTATTATAGTATCCATAGCTACTTGCAAGCGCTGCAAGGAAGGATTTAACATTGAATTAAATTATAATAAGGTCTCAGGAAATTACTCATAAATTAAAGCTAATTATTATCTCATTATACCAAAATATTTAACCTTTAATTTATTGACATCATAGCACTGCTTTATGGCATCATAGCATAGCCTGATGGCGCCATAGCAGTGCTCTATGACCTCGTTTAATTGTTCTAGGCGCTTCTACAATTGATTATGACATCATAGCATAGCCTGATTACGCCATAGCTGTGCTCTATGACATCATTAAATTAATTCTAGGCGCTTCCAAGCCTTACAACTGCTAATACAGGCTAAACTTGAGCGCCCATGGAGTGCCTGTGAGAATATTTAAGGACCTGCTTCCTCAGGCATTTTCCCCCAGCCCTCCAAGTCCCACAGAAAGCGCATTCAGCCTAGATATTATAGTACACACTCCCCTGGATTGTTAGTATAAGTATCCCCACAGCTTTGTACAGTGTTCTTGCCACTGAATTACGTGTTCACCATCATCCACACTGCCAATTGTCTGCCTGAATATTCTGTAGTGACTTATACTAAGTCTTGAGGCGCATTTGAACTACTTCCCCAAGTTGTTATCTGCTCCCTTGTCCTTGTAAAAGGCCCACCTTTCACATAAGTATTATTACTTACACTCAATAAAATATTCCCTAGCTTTATTAGCAGGAAGAATCCACATAATAAGACTGGATTTACCTCCCTTTAAGGTTGAGAAGAGGTTCTACAAGCTTTAAATACTTGGAACTAATTAAATTAAATCTTATTGAAATTGCCACAGGAATTCCTTAACCTTACCAAACTATCACGTATCAACACTCAAAGTACAACCAAGTGCTTTAAATCACCTGGTAAGTAACATAGAGGCTGAAACCAGCTGTCTGCGCTCTCTTCACACTGTATCCACCAGCCCGGACTTCCCCAAGAAAGTCAGTGTCCCCCAGTTCTCCACCGTGTTCCTGTTGCTATCCAACACCCCTCCTCAGAGATGATTTTTTTTTTTTTGGTTGCTGGAAAAAAGGATGTGCATGCTGATATGCTGATGTGTGTGTTGTGTGGCCCGGAGGTCCTGCGCGGCGTCACGACAGGGCATTACATTCGTGGATTTCCTATCTTGTGCAGTAAGTAGGCGACAGAGGAGCAAGGGAAGCGGGGAATAAAATATGGCTGAGCACACTCATTTGCATAAATTTTGGTAGCATGGCGTCAAGAAGGGAGAGAAGCTGACGACAATCATGGGGCTAGATGCGCGGGGCTTCTTGGGGGTGCCAATGGTAGCGCTGGGGCTATGGTGCGGGTTTGTGCCGGTGTGCAAGGCCGGAAAGTTACCAGGGCCCTGTGAGCAGGCCTCATTCACAAAGGAATACGGGTCTCTCCCCTTGGTGATCAAGAACTGGCTTGGGTCTCATGGGTTAACTGGAGTAATAGAGGTGGATGTCTTGTTGTATCATGAAATCCATGTAAGCATCCCCCAAAGGTCCCAAGTGAAGCGAGGTATCAACCAGGAAAATGAATGATACATAGTATTATGGGGTTTGAGTGAGGAAATGGATCACAGAATGAAGATCAGTCCATATAGGAATATGGGTTTCTTGTAGACCAATTGCTGAGAGAAGCCGACTTAGACTTGTACCAGTTGTCCAAGAACCAGGACCCATTGGAAGTTCCTTGATGTTGTTTGTTCCAGCTTCGACTGGCAAGTCAAATCAATCACAGATTTGGTTGATGCATCTGGGGTTGCTAAATCAAGGGTTTGGCAGGGATCGCAGCGGGAAGAGAATGGTTGGTTGAGTGAAGTTGGCTAAGAAAAAAAAAAAAAAAGGCAGGTTGGTTAGTGTTGTGGAAGAATGGTTTGAAGCAAGGGTCTGACCTGTGATAAGCAAAAAATATGTTGATATTACTTCTGGAATGTGGTGGTAGCAATCTCAATGTTCAGGATGAGGATGGCATCAATTTTTGTTGTGTTGCTTGTGGTAGTGGAAAATAAAACATCATGAAGCCAGGAATATCTGAGATGGGATTAACTGATGGACGAACTGATGTCTGCAGCCACATAATGCACTCCCGAGAACTAGGGGGTCATTAATTTATTACTGCATTGGCAAGAAGAAAAAAAGGCGGGGGGGGGTTACTACTTAGTTTGTATTGTATTCTGGTGGAAGAATGTGGAGCATCAATATTTCCTTGACGCAACAAAGATAATAAAAATAAAATCATGAAATAAATTTAGTGAAGAATAAGATGATGGAGACTATTGATGGTGGCAGTATAACAGGCATTCATGTTTTAGGGATGACAAGAGCAAAAAAACAGTATTAAACACGTTCAAGAGTTGTATCTGGACAATCACATTTCCTAGGAACATGCATAACATGATCCCCCTCTGGATGAGAGTTGAGCCAATGCTCACAAAAATCTAGAACTATGTATTTTGCAATCTTGTAGCGTAAAATACGGAGTGGTTTGAAAGGCCCTGAAGAATAGAAATAAGAATTGAATACTGAGGATATGTAGGCATTCGTTATCTTCCAAACCGGCTCCAGATTTTCAGGGGGTGGCTGGATTGAGTTGACCTTGGCAACGACTGAAATTAATAAGAAACACTTTGCTGCACCAAATGCTTTGGGATTGGCAGGGCATGTGAAAAGACCTTGTATTCCAGCAACACAGAAAGAAGCAAGCAGCATGTAGTGTGGTCGACTAACATACTCAGAAGGAAGAGTTGAAAACTGGCCAGCATATTTCTCAGCGGTTTGGGTGTCTTTGTCAATTTTTGATTGAGCTTTGAGAATGGCGAAGGCAAGCAGCATTTGATGGATACTTTCAATAAGTTTTTCAAGAGATGAAAAAATTAATTTGTCTTGAAATCGTTCAACTGGGAAGTGCTTGAGGAGGAGGAAGTGGTTTGTGTGGAGAAGCTGGGGCCTTTAAGACATTCGATGAAGTATTTTATCATTGAAATTTCTGCTGAAAGCTCATCTGTTGGGTTGGTTGGTTGCTCGTGAATTGGGAGGGGAGTGATGTCGCGAGTTATGAGTGCTACAGATTGGAAGAAGAGTGAAGCCCATCGAATTTGAATTGCTTCAACTGGATGACACAGGGTTGTGAATAGTGGTAAGAGCTCCAGTCCAGGTCCTTCTTTGAATTGTTGAGTTTCGTTCATCAGTTGTAATGGAAACACCCAAACATCTGGCTTGAAGAAGGGTTCATTTGGGCCGGGTGAAAGCACATCAGGACCTGGTGATGAAATAAAATATTAATAAGTATTTTTTGTTCTTGTGAGGAGAGGCTGGATCTTCAGAAAAGGTGTAAATTGATTAGCTTCTCGTCTCAAATTCTTGAGCCAAACTTTCATAGGAGCACTATCCCCTGGTTTGAATTGAATTCTGGAGGGGAGTATGTTGCTGTAGTGTGTAACTGGAAGTAAATGTTTTATTTGCAGACTGAAGAGAAAATTGACCGCCTCAATTGCTGTATCATATGATCTGTGTTTTGTCCTAACCAAAAAAAGTGAATGCAGATGAAGTAGTTCTTTGGTATACTTTCTGATAATTGGATGAGTGTTGGATGTCAATACTCCATCTTTCTCTGGAGGCTGAATTTGGGGGGAACTTTCGGTATTCATGGCAGATTCCAGATGATCAGGGGTTTCTCTGTTTCCAGGGCCAGCTCTGGGAGTTGGGGTTTCAATGGATTCTTCATCGGAGGATTGGTTTGGATGATATGATTGCTTTTGAGGTGAAAAGGAGGAACAAATTTTTTTCTGGTGGTTTTTCCTTTGGACTTCCGTGGATGATCTGGTCCGAGTTTGCTTGACATGTAGATCCTGGTTTTGAATTATCTTCACCTTTTCATCATCTGGGAGGTCATTGCCATCTTGAACATCTTTGTGGATATTATAATCATCAGCAATTAGTGTTTTTGAAAATGTAGGATGGGGGAATGCTGACCTGCAGTTGATTGGTCCATTGCCTCAATTTCCTTTTTCATGTAGTAGCGTGCCGTCTGTGGAAGATGTGGATCGTTTGAAATTGCCACCAATTGCCGACGTTTCTCCTTGATATTGATGAGGAACTGGGAGGCTGATATTATAGACCCTTCTAAAGTGTTGACGGCCTTTTGAATATTATGTTGAGCAGAACCTGATAAGGACCGGGTGAGGGAAGGTGGGTTGTATTGATCAGTCTTGTTGCTCCAGATTTCATGCGTATATAATTGACTTACAAGCTGGATAAATATGCCTTCTAATTTGTGCATCCCGTTGACTGAATCCTCCCAATTTGAGTGAATCATTTTGAAGAGCAGTAACACAGCCATCATATAAACACTTGTTGATCTGAGCTGAAAATGCAAACCGGGTAAATGGGCTGTTGGGTGGTCGTTTGGATTGAACTGTTTGGTGGCAGAGTAGGTTGGATGACCATAAAAGATCTTTCCAGCCATCAACAGCTCCAAAATTGACCACAGTTGAGATTCCAGGAAGAACAAATTGGCCAAAAGATATGTCAAAGCCCTCCGTTTGTGAAGCTGGCAAACCAGAGTCTTCCCAAATGCCGCACCATCCACCATACGAGATCAAGCTGGCATTGTTATCTAGGTGAGCTTGATTATAAAACTCCCCCCAAGTTGCTGTTAAGTTTGAGGCAAAGGCAGACAGTGTTGATTGATGGAACTCAGGTGAAGAGAAGCTTGGTACTTTGGCTGATTTCATTTTCTCCACCTGGCGCAATTTTTTTAAAACGACTAGCTATAATTGCCTCAACTTGTGGGAGGTCCTTGTAAAGCTTCTTCCATTCCAAGTAGTCTTCCTCTGTCTGTAGTTTAATTTTTTGGTTTTGAAATTTTGAAATTTTTTGGATGTTTAAATTGTTAAATTTTGAGTTTTTTGGCTTTTGAATTTTTTGATTTTTCAGTTTTGTAATTTTTTAATGTTTTAAATTGTTATATTTGGATTTTTTGATGTTTGGATTTTTTATTGTTTTGTTTTGATAATTTTATGATTTATTGAATTTTTGAATTTTTTGTTGTTTTGTTTTTTGAAGTTTTTGATTTTTTTTGGTTGTTTTATTAATTTGTTAATTTTTTTTTTTTTTTTGGTTTCATTTTATTTCATTTTATTTTATTTTATTTTATTTTATTTTATTTTATTTTATTTTATTTTATTTTATTTTATTTTATTTTATTTTATTTTATTTTATTTTATTTTATTTTATTTTTATTTTTTTTTATTTTTAAAATGTTTGTTTATTTGTTTCGTTGTTGGTTGATGTTTTTTTTCTGCCTTTTGAGATTTTTTGAGGTCAATGTTGATTGGTTATTTGTTTCAGTGCTGAGTGATTGATCTATTTATTATATTTTTCAATTAATTTGTTTGTGCATTTGTTTTTTGGGATGTTTGTGCTTGTCTGGTTTTGGGTTTTATATATTGGTAGATTTATTTAGTTATTTGTTTATGTGCGGATTTATTGTTTTTGTGTTGAGTGGATTTTTATTTATTTGTTTGTGTATTGGTACCTTTGTTCATTTGAATGTGTATTTGTTTATGTCTTTATGTGGTTGTGTGTTTATTTCCTCATTTTGAGATTTACGCATGTTTTGTTTATTTGTTGATTTGTTTTTTAATTTTTTTCAATTTCATGATATATTTTCGTATTCATGTATTTATTTATTGTTGGGTTTATGTGTGTATATTTTTTGCAGCTTCATTTTTATATATCTTTTATTTGTTGACTTATTTATTTGTTTGTTTGTTGATTTGTTTGTATATTTTTTATTTTTGTGTTGTTGGTTCAATTGGTTTTTTATGTTTTTATGTGTGTAGATGTTTGTTTAATGGATTATAAATTTTATGTGTTTACTGGTTTTTCTTTTGGTTTTGTTGCTTATTATTTAGTTTGTTAGTTTGTTTTGTACCCAACTTGTTGGTTTTTCTGTATATATTTCTCTTAATTGTGGATTTCTTTTTGTCATTTCCAGGTTATGTGGTCAAGTGGACGTTTATTATTTCTTTTTGTGACTCATCAATGTGCCTTTTGGTTTTTTTGCTTATATTTGTTTGGTATTTTTTGGGTGGGTGTTGATATTTTTGGTTTTGCTGTTTTGTTTGTTTATTTATCTAATTTTAATTGTGGTTTATTTTTTCTGATTTTTTGATATCTCATGTGCTCAAGTTGGGAGGGGGAAATGTTTAACCTTCCAACCTCACTGCTGAACAGAGGTTGGAGGTAGGATGCCTATGAATATAGCCCATTGGACACAGGAATCCTACCTTCCAACCTCCCCAGCCAAAGTGGGGTTGGAGGTAGGTTGACCTAGGCCCAGGGGGCACTCAGCAAGATACTAGGGGAGAAAGAAAGAAAAAGAAAAAGGGAAAGGAAAAATAACAAATAAAAAGAAAAAGAAAAAGGATAAAAAAAATGAAGAAAGAAAAGGAAAATTGTGGCCAAAAATTATAAAGAGGGAAAACCAAAAAAAAAAAAAAAGAAAAGAAAAAAAAGGGAAGAGGAGAGAAATAAACTGTAATAAAAAGAAAAGAGGTATGGGAAACTATAGAAAAGAAAACCAAAGGAGAGATGGGATAGGAAGCAAAAGGATAGGAGTATGGAAATGAAATGAATAGCATGAAAGGAAAGAAAAAAAAAGACCAAAAAAAAAAAACAAATGAAAAGGAAATGATGGAGAAAAAAAGGAGAAAAAAAGGAAAGTAGAGAAACTAAAATAAAGTAAAAGCAAGTGGATAAAAGGAAAGAAAATAAAAGTAAATGAAATAAAATAAAAGAGAAGAAAAGAAAAGATAAGGAAAGATAAGAAAAGATAAGAAAAGTGAAGACAACAAAAGAAATGAAAATAGAATAAAAGAAAAGAAAAGAAAAGAAAGGGAAAGAAAAGGGAAGGAAAGATAGAATAGAAAAGGGGAATAGAAAGGGGACAACATCAAGGAAAAGGCAAACCAAAGGGAAGAAAAGAAGAGAGAGATAGATTAGAAAGGAAAAAAAAGAAAAGGAAACAACAGCAAAAGAAGAGAATAGAATAGGAAAGAGAGGAAAAGAAAAGAAAAGAATGATAGTTACCCAGAAAAAAATAGTGTTAGGTGGAAAACATTGAGTGTTTTTTTGCTGATGGGGGGGTGGGGATAGTGGATTAAGTGGTTGTTGGTGTTGTGGTTTTGATGGCAATATTGGTAATTGGGGTTTGGTGGTGGTTTTTTTGGGGTGTTTTGAGTAATGATGATGTGTTGGCATGGTGTGCCAAACAATTCTACCACCAACCCCCAATGGGTTTTGAGGTCAGAAACCAATTGGGGCACCCTTGGGGCATGAGGCACCGACCTGTCAAGCAGCACAGCCATTGGGGGGTTGGGGTCATTGGCCCTAGGGGCAGGGGGCACTGAGCGACATACTAGGTTGCATCAAATTGAGGACCCCATGTTTTATATTATTTTTCATTGTTCATTTATGCATCTTCTTTATTAATTTGCATTGTTCATTGATTATTGGTTGTTTTTAATTATTTCATTTTTGTTTGTTGTTTACTATTTGCATTTTTTGTTTCTATTGGTTGTATATTGTTTGGTGTTTATTATTGAATGTTGGTTGGTTGTTATTTATTTTTTGTTATGCATTCCTTTTTTTGATGAATTCTTGTTATTGATTGTTTCTTTGTTGTTGATTATTTGTGATTTGTTAGTGATTGTTTGTTATGTATGGTTCTTTATTTGTTTTTTATTTTTTATTTTTTATTTTTTATTTTTTATTTTTTATTTTTTATTTTTTATTTTTTATTTTTTATTTTTTATTTTTTATTTTTTATTTTTTATTATTTTTTATGTATTATTTATTATTTATTATTTATTATTTATTATTTATTATTTATTATTTATTACTTATTACTTATTATTGATTATTTATTAGTTATTATTTTTTATTTATTATTTGTTGTTTATTGTTTTTTATTGATGTTTTTTTTTTATCTATTGTGTGTTATTTATTATTTATTGTTGAGTATTTGTTGTTTTTGGTTATTTACTAGTATTTGTTGATGGTGGTTTATGATTTATTGTGCAGTATTTGTCTTTTAATGTTTTCCATTTCCATTTTGGGGTTTATTAGTGATGGTGTGTTAGTTACTATTCATCATTTGGTCTGTGTCATTCATGAAGGATTGGTTATTAGTTATTCTTTGTTCTTGTTATTTTTCATTTTTTTGGTTTCATGTTTGTTCTTTGTCATGTGTTAGTTAATGATTAGAAATTATTTTTTGGTATTTTCTTGCTGTCTTTTTTGTTGATTATTTACTGTTCGTTATTTGTTATTGATAATTTGTGGTATTTTATTTGTTATTTATGGCTTATTATTTATTATTTTTGATTCATTGTTTGTCATTTATAGTGTATTACTTACTATTTATTTCTGGTATTTGTTGTTTTGAGGTGATTTGTTGTTTTTTATAGTTTATAGTTTATTATTTATTGTTTATTTTTGAAGGTTTTGTATTTTTTCCTCATTGATTATTGTTTATTGGCTTTAAATGCATCGTGCAGTTGGTTGTTTGTTGATTGTTCATTGGGAATTTTTTGATGTTTGTTTTCTTTTTTGTTCTTTGTTCTTTGTTGTGGATTATTTGTTAATTGTTGTGTTTATTTTATATTTTATGATATCACTTTTCTTTTGTTAATTATTATTTGTTGTTTATTGTTAACATGGAGTGTTTGTTTTTCAGTGTTTTTTTAGGTATTTTCTATTGTGTAGTTTTTATTATCGGGTTTTTTATTTATTGATTATTAGCTGTTGGTTGTTTGTTATTCTTTATTGGTTATTTATTGATTGTTAATTGTTTATTTTTAGTCATTTCGTACTATTTATTGTTTGCTATTTAATATTTATTTGTTAATTGTTTCCCTTTGATGATTTATTATTTGTGGTTTGGTATTTGTGATTTATGATTGATTACTTTTGGTTAGGGGTTATTGTTTCTTATTTATTCTTTATTGTTTTTTCTTTATGATTGGTGATTTGATTTTGAGATTTATTGTTTGACTTTGTGTTATTGTAGGTTTGTTATTTATTATTTGTCTTTTCTTATTGTTTATTTATTATTTATTATTTATTATTTATTATTTATTATTTATTATTTATTATTTATTATTTATTATTTATTATTTATTATGTGTTATGTGTTATTTATTATTTATTTCTTATTGTTTATTGTTCATTATTTATTGTTGATTGTTTTTAATTTATGATTTGTTATTCTATGTTCATTAGTTGTGATTTGTTCTTAATTGTTTTTTGTTTATTGATTTTGTTTATAATTTTTTTTTATTATGCATTGTTTGTTATTTGTTGTTATTGTTTATTATTTATTATTTGTTATTTATTGTTTATGATTTGATATTCGGTTTTTATTGTGCATTTTTTTTTTTGGTTATTTTTCATTTTTTTTTATTTGTTATTTGTTATTTGTTATTATTTTTATTTTTTATTTTTTTGAATTTTAATATATATATATATGTATTCATTTGTTTGTGTATGTGTTGTTTTGGCAGATTCAGTTTTATTTGTTGTCTAATTTATTTGTTTATTTGTTGTCTAATTTATTTGTTTATTTGTGGATTTGTTTATGCCTTTGATTTTTTGTTATTGCTTTAATGGTTTGTTTATGTTTGTATGTATGTATTTGTTTGTTTAATTGATAAATTATTTTTATGATTTTTTTTTTTTGGTTTGGGTGTTTATTATTCTGTTTGTTGGTTTGTTTTTTTACCCAAATTGTTTGTTTGTTGGGGAATAGTTTGCTGAATTGTGCTTTTTTTGTGGGTATTTGTGGTTTGCTTGGTTGGGGGGATGTGGATTGTTTCATTTTGCATCTCTTGGATGTGTTTTTTGGTATTTTTGCTTCTGTTTCTTTATGGTTTTTTTGGGTGGGTGTTGATATTTTTGGTTTTGCTGTCTTGTTTGTTTACTTATTTACTTTTAATTGTGGTTTATTTTTTCTGATTTTTTAATATCTCATGTGCTTGAGTTAGGAGGGGGAAAGGTCCAACATTCCAACCTCACAGCTGAACGGAGGTTGGAGGTAGGATGCCTATAAATACAGCTCAGTTGGCACAGGGATCCTACCTTCCAACCTCCCCAACCAAAGTGGGGTTGGAGGTAGGTTGCCCTAGGCCCAGGGGGCACTGAGCAAGATACTAGTGTTTATTGTTTGGTGTTTTGATGGTTGGGTTTGTTTATTTGTGCGTTGATGTCTTTCTTTTTTTGCTTTGGGTTTTTTTTGTTGTCAATGTGGATTTATTTATTTATGGATTTATTCAATTGTATATTCTTTTGTTTGGTGAGTGAGTGTTTTTTTGGTGGGATGCTTTGATTTTTTTGTTGATGTGTGGATTTGTTTGTTCAGTTGGTTACTGGTTTCATTGTTGGTTGGTTTATTTATTTTTTGATTTATCTGTGTTTTATTCATTTGTTTATTATATTATGTGTGCATTGTTTTTGATGTATTTGTTTATGTCTGTATTGAATTGTTTTTGTTTGTACATTAATTTATTTGTTTATTTATGGATTTGTTGATTTATGTATTGATTTGTTTTTTATTTGTTTTTTTTTATTGATACCTTTGTTTATTTGATTGTTTATTTGTTGGTGTGGATATGTGATTATGTGTTTGTTTTTTGATATTTAAATTATTTATTTATTATTTATTTCTTATTTCTTATGTTTTATGTTTTATGTTTTATGTTTTATTTTTTATTTTTTATTTTTTATTTTTTATTTTTTATTTTTTATTTTTTATTTTTTATTTTTTATTTTTTATTTTTTATTTTTTATTTTTTATTTTTTATTTTTTATTTTTCGTGTTTAATGTTTTGGTTTTTTGATTTTTATGTTTTATTTTTTATGGTTTAATTTTAAATTTGTTTTTTAATTTTTTGGATTTCAGTACATATTTACATATTGTTTTATTTATTTATTGTTTTGTTTGTGTGTTCATTTATGTTTTTGTTGTTTGTTTATGCACATATTTCTGTTGGCCGATTCAGTTTAATTTACTGTTTTATTTGTTGCCTTAATGATCTGTTTATTTTTTGAATTATTTTTTGACTTAATTGTTTGTTCTTGCTTTTATAGTTTGTTTATGCTTTTATGTGTGTATTGGTTTATTTAATTAATTATTTATTTTTATGTGTTTATTTGTTTTTTGTTTTGTTTTGGTGTTCACTATTTTTTTTTGGGTTGGTTTTTTACCCAATTTGTTAATGTTTTGGTGGATAGATATTTTGCTTAATTGTGCTTTTTTTGTTGGGATTTGCGGTTAGTTTGGTTGGGGGGATGTTGATTGTTTAATTTTGTGACTCATGGACATGTTTTTTTGGTATTTTGGCTGCTCTTTGTTTATGGTTTTTTTGGGTGGGTATTGGTATTTGTGGTTCTACTTTGATGTTAGTTTGTTTATTTAGTTGATTGTGGTTTATTTTTTCTGATTTTTTAGTCTCTCATTTGTTTCAGTTTAGAGGAGCAGAGGTCTGTGGTCAGCATATGTCATGTCACTTTGGAACACACAGCCAGCATACAGCTGACAAAATTCAAATTTTGTTGCGCTGACAAAATGAATATCCAATACGGGTCCCGCGCCGCAGTTAAGTCGTTGGCTGCGGCGGATTTCGTCACCTCACACACCCGCGTGACATTTCGTCAGCTCGATCCTCTACAGGTCAACCCAGACCCATGGTACGTAGGCCGACAACACATCCCCTCCCGCCGGCAGCACATCACATTTCCCGTAAGTAAGTTTTCAACCCGACTCACTGTCTCCGTCCATCAACTCACTATGCAACCCCTTCCTATTCACTCCACTCAAAATTTTCCCTCACTTTTATTGATCCAGGCACCCTTCAAAAGCATTCTTGCCCTCAATCATGGATCTCAAGATTTGCACGCGTCCAGAGTGCATGAAACAAACAACAGCCTCACCCAATGGCAATAAAGATTCTGGTCGCTGCGTTCATCCAAGCACTTCCGCCAAACATTGGTCTCGGTATTGCTCGTCATTGAATAGCCATGACGATCTTGCAATGGCACTTCCTTCACCATCACCTATGCCCTGAAGACCAGCTAAAACCCCCCCAACCAGTCTTCCATCCCATACTTTGCGACAAGAAGAGTCTGATTTAGATGCTGCCATCCCAAATGAAGCCGAATGCATAAGTAAATTATTCTCTATTCTTGCACCTAGAAAGATTCATGTTTACCTGTACTTTACGACCCCTTTTATAGAAATGATATGGTTGTTTGTAGCATGGCTTAGCTTGGTATGCGGTGTTAGTCAAGATAACTGTCGGATTGCGCGGAATTGGATTGTTCTCATCATCAAGTTGTTCCGATTGTTACCGCAAGATTCTAACTCCTACACTTCTAGTTATAAAGACGTCCAAACTATGATGAAGCGACTCCGCCTTGACCCCAAACTTGAGAGTTGCATTTCCTGCCCAAAGTGCTTTACTCTCTACGACCCGGAATACGCCCCAAAAAACTGTTTCTTTTGCCGATCAAAGAGATCTCAAGTTTGCGGCGAAAACCTCTTCAAATCAACCGTTGATCCACTCTTAGCCGAATATGGACCTACCTCTAGAGCCGAGCGACTGCGCACTTCTAAATCCAAGCCTTTTGTGTCACGTCTAGCTTACTACACACAGAATTTTGAATCTTGGCTGAAGTGGTTTATGAACATTCCAGGAATTGAAGACAAGATAGTATCCTGGAAGCAAATGGTTCAATTGGTCACTGATGGGAAAATTACTGACATTCAACAGTATAACGCATGGAGAAGTTTTGTGACGATGAAAGACCAAAAGTTATCAAGCAACAAACTTTGCCTTACCTTCTCTTTATATATAGATTGGTTCAACCCATTTGGTAACAAGCTCGCCGGACAACAAGCATCTATGGGTGTTCTAGCCCTTACATGTATGGATCTTCCACTGTCTCTTTGAAACAAACCAGCATACATTTACATCGCTGGAATGATCCCTGCACCTCAAGAACCCGATATGACGAAAATCTCACACATTCTTGCTCCCTTGGTTGACAAGTTGATTCTCCTCAACACTGGGATCTTTATTGAGACACCCCTTTTTCCAAAAGGTCGGAAATTATCGGTTCATCTCGGCGCATTGATAGGCGACATTGTTGCTTCGCACAAGACTGCAGGTTTCGTGTCTCATTCAGCAAAATTTTTCTGTTCCTGGTGCAAGTTTCAGAAGTCTGACATGGCAAACATGCAGCTTGGTCCCCGGCGAAAATGACGAGAAACACGACTTCAAGCTCATAACTGGCAAGACTGCACTACTCTTGGGGAGCAAACACGATTGCTCACACGCTACGGTAATCGTTGGTCAGAAATAAATTGTTTGCCGTACTGGGATCCAGTCAACAATGTAGCGCTAGGTATTATGCACAACTGGTATGAAGGTGTGTTGCAGCACCACTGGCGGATTTGTTGGGCTTTTGATGCACCACCATCCAAGCACGTAACTCACAATGAAAGGCTGGACGATGTGGAACTACTCTTTATGGGAATAGAGCTTGAGAGGCATGAGTGCTTGAAGGGCTGCCTCTCTGGGTAATCTTGGGAGAGCAAAGTAAAACAAGAACAAGAGTATGGACTCTAGAAAAATAAGGTGTGGCTAATGATGATGTTCAGATATTTCAGGGGATAGTGTAGACCCAGACTGGATACTGGAGTAAACAAGGGGATGGGTAAGGGATAACTGATGCAGGTGATGGTGTTGTAGACCCAGACTGGTTACTGGTGTGAACAAGGTAAGATGATTTGACTATAATAACTTCTTGACTATAATAAATTCCTATAAGGCTAATGACCAGTGCTAAGCAATACTACTTTGATTCTTAGTGGGCTGGGTATATGT
>SMGU01001730.1:0-16992 GCA_004348175.1 Puccinia novopanici
TCGTAAGGTCGCCGATCCACTGGTATCTTCTTGTATTGACGCAGGTAGCCCCATGGCTCTATTAGTTGCAGTAGCAGGCGATGCGTAGATCGGTCTGTGAACAAAGAAAAAGATAAGCTCACGTTTCCGGTTAATCAAAAGTAGGAGGAAGTCTTACCGCTCATATCCTTCATCAACTCCTTATGTATATCCCAGCTCTCAATATCATTGAGGGCAAATTTCAATTCGTCACGTCCCCCAAGGTCCGCAATCAACTGATTTTCGATTCTTTTGATGGTAGTCATGATGCTGGGATCTGGCTGGTCTTTTAAGGACATGGGGATTCCCGTTGCGGCTCTCAATTCTATCTCCTGGTTGAAGGCTACCAGCTTCTCCAGCTCCTTCTGGATGCCCTCCAACTTTGAGATGAAATCTTCCGGACATTTTGAGAGCCATTTTGCTTCCCTCGTGAGGCGGTTTCTCTGGATTGCGTCATGCACCATTGGTACAAGCACATTCTTTGGCCCAAAGAACCCAATCAATTGTACCAGGTATATTTGGTCCTCAGGTAAATATGACTTGATCCCTTTTCGTCAAACACAAATCATAATGAGAAACACTAGAGAGTGATCGAACTTCCGTAAATTAAACACATGAAAAGTTACACCTACTTGTCTGATCCTTCAATAACACGGTAGACTTGTAGGCAGAAATCTTCTGAACTAGATTTGGAATGGCAGAATCATGCATACTACTACTTCTCGGAAGGATCTCTCGAATTTCTCTGGCTAGAATTTCCATTCCTTTGGCGACGCTCTTTTGCAGCTGGGATTCATATTTCAAAAGTGCGTCCAACTTATCGAGTTGACTGTGTAATTCCTTTTCAATATACTGATGATTTTTGGACCTGATGACAGGAGACATTCCAAAGAATTCTCTTAGAAGGAGGAGATCTCTTCCTGTGGCCGCCATGGGTTCATGGCGAGTCGATCTCGGATTAAACTCTTTAAAAGAATTGTCCACCTCAAGGTCCCGGTTTCCCGTTTCCACCAAAGGATGTAAGGGGTTTGTTTCTTGCTTGATGGGAATGTCGAATGGCCCCGTCCCTGTGATGTCAGACGGGTAATAAGTCTTACTATAAATAGGTTTCTTACTGCGTGGTCGGCGTAGGAACTCCATGAGTCTTGCGACGGCGTCTGACAGCTTTTGGCTGACCACTTTCCAAAGACGAACCAGCACATTATCGCGCGAGGGGTTCGGCGGTCTTATAGGTTCTTGCAATATGCCTTTTGAGGGAGCCGGCTCTGTATTAGATGGAGCTCTTCTGGGGGGGTCCAACCTTTCCGGTGGGAATAGTACGGGATGATGAGACTTTGCTGACTAGATGGCATGCAGAAATATGACAGGTTCGGCAACGGAACTATACACTCACTGCTTTGGCCTTTTCTTGAGATTGGGGTTCTTGCTCTCATCACCTTGACTGTGCTCCTCGAGCCGCCCGTCCGGTGCGAAGCTCTCCATCTCAGGTTGTCGAAGAATCTCAGCGTTTTGATCTGCACCTCTGATGACAACGCGGCCCTCCGCACTGCCCTGCTCGCCCAATCTGATCATACGTTTGTGGAGTGTTTGTGGGGGAACAAGCCAATGTGATCTTGAGTGAGAGATACATGTTAATAAAAGGCAGATCAAAAATGGACGCATGATGGTTGCTGGGACTAGAGGACTCCGGTTAGGATGACAAACGAGTAATGAGCCGGAGGCATCTGTTGGGACACCTTTGCAATTGGATTTTTTATTTCTGTAGCATTTATGTTATCGCTGTACCTGGCCCGGCGAAAAGGCGCGTCGCTCTCACGCGGAACCGCAAAGGGGCTCCAATCCGTCTACGCATAATAGTTACGCCATTAATTGGAGGACACCGGTGGTGGTGAAAACACACACTTCGCCGCCGCGTAATGACCCCATAGCCTCCTCACAATATACTGCATCGACCCAACTTGTGTCGGGACTTGTATCCTCACTCACTGTGTGCTTGCCCCACCCAAGTATTCTCGATCACTGTACTTCAGGGAGAGTGTCTAATCGAGTCTACTCCGAGTTATGTAGGAGCATTGCTGAGAGCGGGGGTATGGATGCCTTATTCATGTCGTGGAGCAGTGGAGCTTGGACACAAAACCACACTTGAACCTCATTCGGAAGGAATCTCTGCGGGTAAACGATGTTGACGTCAGAC
Source organism: Puccinia novopanici (assembly GCA_004348175.1). NCBI lineage: Eukaryota > Fungi > Basidiomycota > Pucciniomycetes > Pucciniales > Pucciniaceae > Puccinia > Puccinia novopanici. The sequence goes on from SMGU01001730.1 coordinate 2,213, forward strand.
CGACGTACAACAAGATTACAAACGTCATGATCCATATTTCCATACAAACCACTGCGGCGCAACTCTTGTATACATTTATAACCTGGCTCTGCTGCCGGATATCTGCGACGAGGCCACCCTGGCAGAGAATTGCCCAAGCCGGAAGTAACTCTGCAGTGGCATTGTGCCAAACCCGGTGGGGGGAACCCAGAATCGATGAACCATTTTTCTGAAAACCGTTCAGTCGACCGCAATCGGAAAAACCATTCGCAAACCAATTGATAACTGGACCCTGATTACCAATTCCGACCAGCAATCAGCGCCGATGTGAGATGCTGTCTCAAAAACTCATCTGGAACCACTCCTGGGCATTCAAGCTACCACTAGCCATCATCCAACAACTCTTGCTCAAGCAATCATGGTAAACTACCCTACAGGTGCAGCCCAGGAAATCACATTCGCTACCTTGTGCGAGTATTTCGATCAAATTGCCTCTAGAAAACCACGTAGGGCCGGAACTCGGACTCGAGCTGCAAACGACTCCTCAGACAAGGCTGCAGAAGATTTTATGAAATGGGCAAATCATCATCTCCAGTGGCCGGCTCCCAAGAATACTGGAAAAATTATATTTCGATTGCTATTTCCTGAGCATGACATTAGGCGCGTGTTAGTGGCCCATCCCCTCGACGTAACATGAATCCCACCTTTCTTGACAGGGTTTTTTTTCATGTCGATTTAGATACAATATCAAAGAAGCCAGATTGGCGAAACATTTGGCTTTCATTCATGATGTAGGCACCCTTCGCGGACAGAGGGGCGAGGCGTTGTATAACTGGAAATCCACGACTGAAGACCAGAATGGAATCGAAACCGGAAAAGCTGGGTGTTTAGGATTAGAAGTTCAAGATATCCGAAAAGAAATGGTGCGTATCTTTGTCCATTGAGCTCAGATTCTCATGATCTAATTCAGATTGCCTGACTCAAATGTGGCGAATCGATTTCCTTGGATTAGGAGGACGACAAACCTCCAAGCTTGAAGTTGTCGGTGTTGGATCGTCTCCTGGATGAATTGGCCGTTCTCTGTGACTGGTCAAATCTCGGCAGTCGGTAGCACCTCACTTATTCTCAATGATCAGATCTGACCTGCTTACGCATGAGGTGGATCTTTTACACGTTACATTGATAGAGCATCCTTTCCAGAAACCGTACAGACGTCCACCTGTTGTTTTGCAAGATATTTACAGGCCACTATCTGCCCGTGAATCCGCCTACATTACGCAGGCAAGTTAACTACAGGAGGACTATTATCACACTTGGTGCTGCTAACCCGGCCACTTATCTTTCATAGATTATTCTGAAGGACTTGCGCCCTTTACTTTATCCCATACCCTCCCTGTCCGTGCACAGAGCTCTTATGGAGTACGATAGCAAAGCCTTCCAGGAACTCAGTCCATACTCCATGATGAAGGCCTGGCATTGGGCAATGCCACGTATTTATCGAGCCAAAGCAGATTATGATAAGGCTGCTGATTTATGCGACCAAATTCCCAGAGGTACGTCCTCCTTTTAAAAAATTACATGGGCCTTGACTTAAGTGAAATAGTCGTCTTTAGATCCCAAACAACTCTCAAATCGTCATGAAGAACTACTGAAAAGCTTCACCTTACCTCAATTGGGAACGCCTGTCAATGTTGGTCAAATTCACACCAAACCAGGCAATCAATTTTTTTGCAAGACTGAAGTTTCTACGAATTCGTTGACAGATACCCAAAGCTATCAAAGCTTCCGGGCCCTGTCTTGCATCACCCCTCTCTAAGCTAACCGGTCAAGTCTGGGCAGAAATCAAAATGGATGGAGAGCGGTAAACCTGTTTTTTCTAATCAACAAGTATTACGAAAATTTTGTTCTCGTCTGACTAGAACAACATTGAATTTCAACCTCACAGAATGCAAATTCACGTCGATAGATCCAAGCCTGAAGCGCAACAAATTCAGATATTCAGCAAGAGCCATAGAGATAGCACCAAGGAAAGGGCACCCACACACGAGTTAGCATTCCGGAATCAGTATTTTATTCGATCCCTGAAATCAAGGCTGTTAAACTATTTTGCCTCGCGATTACTCATAGATTGATTCGAGCGGCTCTTGGGCTTCCCTCAAGCTCTCCCTCAGCTTCGCTCACGCCACACCCGCGTCCAACTACCCTTGAAAATGTTAAATCCGGAATATTTGAGGCCGAAATGGTCGCGTGGAACATGTCTCGGGAGCAAGTTGATGAATTTTGGCGAATAAATGAACTAAAGCTCAAACCTTGGCAAAAGCTCAAAGTCGTTGACAGTGAAAGGTTAGGAAGAGTCTAATTTTCCCGCCACAGGCCCACTTCTGTCAACGCGCCCGTCTGAAAACCACTGTGCCTCTCACGTTAATCAAATAGGGATCGATCCACCTCCCCTTTGACGGAAAGTCAGATCGGCGACATGAACACCCAGGACCTCTCCGACCGAGAGTCCCGTCACCTTGCCTTATGTTTTTTCGATGTAATCTACCTCAATGGCCAAAGCCTTCTCGAATGCAAGTCGAGAGTTCCAAATCTTGAAATGTCTTTAACCATATGCTCACCCGTCGTGCCCTTTCGACAGGTTCATACAACGAGCGGAGACGCAACTTGGAACAATGCATCCATGTTATTCCCAATTACAGCATGCTGGTGGACCGAAAATCGTTTGATCTTAGCCATGAGTCCGCTAAAGACGCATTGCGCAAATATTATGCAGCCGTGATTGCCGAGCGGCATGGTAAGTAGCCAATCTAGTACATCATTCTAGGTGAACTTCTATCTGACCATTCCTCCGCAATCAACTTCGAACTCATCAGAAGGATTGGTTATCAAGACAGCCGAGTCGATATACAATGATTCCAGGATTGAGCACAAGTGGCTCAAAGTAAAGAAAGGTACTCATCTGCCTCTTTCCTTGTTTCCTCTCAGTTTTCCCAACTGATGATTCTAAATTTCTCGCTTCCTCATTAGACTATCTCGAGGGCTTTGGAGACGCGGCAGACTATGCTGTTATTGGGGCTGCTTGGGATCAAAAGAGAGCACGCGAGCTCGGAGGTGAGGCATAAACTACAAAAGTGATGCCGCGATATAAAGGTTAACATTTTTTCCCCATGACATCTCAGTTCCCACCTCTACATTCACGTCGTGGTACATTGGATTATGTGACAATTCACTCGAAGTCAAAAGGGAGGTTCGTCTACATACTTTTTCCGTGGTTTTTTCCGTTTGTGTCCTGTGCACATTGTGAATTTCTTACTGATTTGATTCACGTACAGCCCAGTCTTCGTCCAAATTTCCAGATAGTTTTTCTCTCCCATTCCTACGGGCTGACCCGTAAGCAGCTTGAGAATGTTAACCAGGTTGCGAAAGATATTGAGAATGAGAAGCCCAATTCCCCAGTAAGGAAATCGATATACATTCATTCTTGATAGGCGAATTGAGTTTTCATTTTCCTCAACCATGTAGGCTTTAAAGAGATGGCCTTTTACATACCAGCTTCCCCGGGGCCTCGAGCAGCCCAAAGTAATATTCAAAAAGCCCCTCGTCTTCGAATTGATGGGATCTGGGTTTACTAAGTGCTCCAGATACCACGTGAGTTTAGAGTCTGAACATCTTTCTTGACAACAACGGCCTTGTGTTCTCACGTCCAGCTCTTATCCCATTTTGCTCCGGACTTTAGGAGTATGAATTGAGATGGCCACGAATATTGAAGGTTCACCACCCGCAAGAACGGGATTGGACTTCAGCCATTGATCTTGAAACGCACAACGAGATAGCCAAGAGGGCAACCGATCCCAGTCTCTTGAAAGTCTCAGACATCATTTCCGGTGGAAGTCAGGAAAGGGCAGAAAATGGCTTCCAAGCCGAACTGGAACACTGGACTGAGAAATTACGAGTGACTGATTCGAAGTGGCTCAAAAGATCGAACTCAAAGCCCGAAATATGCGAAACTTTAGATCGACCCATTGCTTCCAAGCCAGTTGGAGCCCCTCCATCAAGAACGCAAGAAAAAACATCCACAAGCATGACACCCAATCAACCTAGTTCCAATCAACCTCGTGAACGCTCTGCTCATGCTGCACCTTCGCCAGCCACCCTCAAAAAATTGAAAACCCCGGCAAAATCTGACATTCCTGAAATTATCGAAATCCCACCTGACGATGAGCCAACCTCGATGAAAACCCCGCGTAAACAAACGGCCCGTGCTAGCCCACAAAGCAAGGTGTCGTCTGCCAGTCGCCAGAATTCTGCTTTGCAACCATTCAAAAAGCGAAAGGCTTCTGGATCCCCAACTGCCCTAAGAAAGGAAAATCCTTCACGGCAAACTCGACTCCTTCCTTTTGTCCATAAGAAGAAAACCAACCCAACGCCTCCCTCGAAGCCATTGGACTCTGATCACCGTGAAGGACCGGATGCTAAACGCCGGAAAACTTCGGATGGAAATCGCTCTCCAGCGATTCTCCCAGACAAAGTGAGCGCCTCTGCCCAGGCTCCTAACCAGGATGTTTCCAAGCACCGGAAAGCTACGGAGACCCCAGGTATATCCAAATCGGACAAGACCCCTGAACAACTTTCCAGGCATATAGAGGTTTTTAAAACCCCATCTGCAAAGAAATCACCTACCCAGGCACAAGTCACACCAGTAAAAAGTACAATAACTCCAAAGCACAATGACTTCTCGCACGACTTACTCGACTTCGAAAAAATCGCTATACCTGTCTCTGGTGGCTTTGGAGGTGATCCAAACCCTCTCATGAGCCCGACCACCCCTACTGCCGCGATCTCGAATGACATTGGCTCGTCTAACTTAACTCCTGGAACGGGCTCTTCTAGATCTACTAGGCGCAATCGGCCAGCCGCCGATGCTGCAGTTACACATGATCGAACCCCCGTGCCATCAAATTCGTTGAGTGAATCTGGGGCACCAGTATCCCATGATGCCAGTGGGGCCGCTTTGAGTGCCCGCCCAGGGACGGAAAGCTCAGACAAGCAGCGCGAGATGCCCGAGGCGAATAACTCAGCACCCCCGTGGCATCGAAGTGATGACGTACGATGGTGCCTAATTCACGATAAACAAGACTATGGTATCACGGGTACCAGGTTTGGGTCAGTCAACCAGCTGTTGGAATCTTCAGAACGCACTCCACGAGAAGGTCATCGGCCGCCTGAAGCGGCTTCTCCGAGTTACATCTTTGTCGAAAACCCCACACCCGCCAACCTCACTCGCATCAAAAAACAGATCCTCTTTCGGGCCTTGGCTCACCCTACTACTTCCGTTGTTGGCTACGATGCCAAAGTCTTGAAGCTCTTGAATCCTACTCATCCTGTATCTCCTTGGCACCAATTCGAGCTGTTTAGGTTCAACTCTTTCGAACATGAATCTCTTCAAAACCTGCACAACCTCCCTCAAGCTAATAAAACGCCCAGTAGCTCAAGTAGCTAATCAATATCCATCGTTTGCTTGGCCGCCCCCTTTTTTGGGGTATTAATCGTTCTTGAGGATACCCTTATTTGTGAGAGTTGACTTGACAGGATACTAGAAGTACACAGATTGTGCTTTTGGTCCTTTTTTTTTTTTTCTTCCTTTTTTTTTAAAAAAAATTAGTAGCACATCTTGCCTTAATATTTCATGTCTTATCCGACCTTTTGGAATGTCAGTTCGAAATATTGCTTGTATAAATACCTGGAAGAAACTGGTGACCAGACTAAATACCTCCAATAACTTTTGATAAACATACATTGACTACGTCCATCTGTCACATCACTACCAGGACGGAACGCTTTTTTGAAAACATAGCTCAGTGTGCCTTGTCGCCCCTCGGGGTGGGCGACTGTGCCATCCCGGGGAATGTTGCAAGAGTTATGTTGATGACATTTGCATGGGCAGTAAGTAGCGTTTGGTCCTTGACGGTTGATTGGAGACAAAGAATTACAGGACGGGATGAAAAAACAAAAGCAGAATAAGACAGGAATAATAGGCGGAAAGACATTGAGAGGCAGAAAGATGGATCGACCCCACACTGTCCAGTCTTCAAAACCCTACAAACAAAAAGAAAAAAGGGGGGATGGGGAGGAGACAAGGGATTTGAGTTTTTAAAGGACTTCTGAAGCCCAGGGTCCGTCTCGAAGCCGACGCGCAAGCTCCATGTCCCGCTTCATGATCTATGTATGCAGCTGCTTGCACTGAGTCCTCCACCAACTCATCCCGCGAAATCCACCACCAGAGCCGCCGCCAGCAAGTCATCACCTCCGTAGCCGCCCTGACTGCAACATAATTACAATGTAACTCTTGTACATAAAATGTGAATATTGTTGCATGAACAAATTGGCGAACTCAGTCAGTCACGTTGATGAGACCCAAAAGGACCCGAAGAGGCTTATGGCCGAGCACCCGATCAACATGTTCGCATCACGCTGCTTGAAATGGCGGTGGCTATGATAGGGAGTGGGTCATTTGATGGCTGGTTGGTCCAGGAACATGAACATACACAGCGGGACGAAACCTGAGCTCAGATTGCGCGGGGGTGACGGTGGAGTCCTAGTGACACATCACGACTCCACTCAACCGTCTCAGGTGCCCGCCGTCCCCTCATGGTCACTAAAGGTTGCGTCCTCATGCCGCCTCAGTCCTGGTGACGCCTAAGACCTTGTGGGGGCGGTGCCATGACTCCAGGTCATCATTCAAGCTCCGAGGCCGCCACAGGGACGTGTTTGGCTGCTGACACTGACGCTCTCATGACGCACGTGTCCTTGAGCCGAAGTATGACGCTGCTATCCAGTCGCGGGACTGAGAGGACCCATCTCCGTCCCCGACTTGCACTTGGTGCGTCATGGGGTCAGCGTGGTAGACGCTTTTCAGGACTTAGAAAGAATTCTGCATGGCGGCCAGCGACACGTATGAGGTGTCCAGGCCAGCAATCAGGTGCTGCGTAGATCCAGCGCCTGCCGCAGCCAACCCACCAACTGACCACAGAATTTGCAAGGATTTAAGTCGCAGCGGGGATCACAAAGAGGCACCTAAAGTCCTGCTCCGAACCTCTTCCTTGACCAATGGGGACGCACTGCCACGCGGTCCTGGCCCCATCACTCCTAATCACCCCCATGCCGTAGACGAGAGCAAAGCGATGTCCGATCAGGTGAGTTGTCACCCTTGCCCGCACCTTCAGAAGAAAAAACTGATACACTTCTGCACAACCCTTCATCCCCATCCTGTGGGGAACCGAGCACAACTGAAGCAGTGCGCAACAAGGCACGGAAAGTGTTACTGACGGGTCTAGTCTCCTCAGTCAGCCCCATGTAGATCCCAAATCTACCCAACTGTTCAGAATTTGCTGGAAGCATGTGCCATAGCCTCCACCCCCTCCGCATCTTTGTCTCCGACTCCCTATCTTGCTAACCACTCCGTTATTTCTCTCACCAATCAGTGGCTGTCTTGTTCTAGTTTGCATGGCCTTTGGGCTAGGCAAGTAGAAGCTGTATCTGTGTCCCTCCAGGCCCCCGAGCCATTCAAAAATATTAAATTGTGTTGTTATCTTATCCCCGCGAGTAACAGAAAGACCAAGAAAAGGGCCAGCAGGTCCCCTGCTGGTTTCTGCCATCTATCCGGAGTGATTCTTCCGGAGTCCGCAGAAGTCCAGCCGGTCCAAATGTGAACCCGCCCGGTGCAAGCCGGCGGTTGATCCGACCCCCCTCCGGCTATAACAGCGGATATGTGACGCCTGTGTGACGGGCGCGAATACGCTACCAATGCGGCCCGGCCGGCTGACAGGGTGATAGCCGATGACCGGAGCCGTCACCGTTGCCGTCGATGACGTGCGTCTGACGACTCCTTTGGCGTCCCCTAGCCGCTACAGCCAAGCGCTATTGTGACCGTTGACCAAAGCGCGTTGCTTGTGACGGTTTTGGTCTGCCGGGTCACGATGACGCACCGCCGCCGCGGTTGGGACGTCGAACCCGAGCCGCTGTGTATTTAGAATAGGTTGATATGTAGCTCCGGCCACTCAGTACAAACACACAATATACCGCAACAAACGCTGGGCAAGATACATATTTGCCAGACACCATTGATGCCCCGACTTGAAAAGCACAAATAGCCATGCGGTTCTGCTGGGTACAGCAGTTCCCAAAACGCTTGCGGCGGGAACTGCTTGGTTTTGTTTTCCTGTTTTTTGCGCCCCTCAATTTTTGCGCCCCTCGATTTTTGCGCCAAACGTCGGTGACACAGCCCCAGCAAGTCAGCCTCAAAATGGCAACTTCTTCGTTTCGGACTTTGGGGCAATGAGAGTAGTCTCATTCGATTACTCTTAATTTTTTGAGCCGAGCTAGCTCCTCGCCGGCGTCACCCCACGACGTATAGCCCGACATCCGGGTCAACTGCACCGAGGCTCCAGCGGCCTCCGGGATTCTTTTCCAACCCTGTATTTTCTGAAGTACAGGTTTTGGGCGCTGTACTAGTTTGTGGCGCAGACAAAAAAAAATGAAAAAAACCGAGCAGTTCCCGCTGCAAGCTTTTTGGGAACTGCTGTAGGACTTCTCCTAGCTTAACCCAAGCCCCGACTTCGGAGGCTCGCTTCGCTCGCCTCCGAAGGAGGGGCTTGCCCGCAAAGTCGGATATTGTGCCTGGAAGCAAATGAAATTTGGCTGGAGAAAATTTGCATCCACAAGATGAGGGCCAAGCACTCCACTTTCTGAAATCCTTTTTAGACCATTTAATAGGCCTTGATCTGGCCTCTCTACTTGTCACTTAAGGATAATCTCCAGTGTTTTATCCCCTTGCAATAGGGATTTGAAATTGTGAAGTTTGATTTTTCTCGTGCAGCCATACAGTCATTCTTCTGACTTAATCCATGTGGCAGCAGCTGTATTAGAACATTTTAGTCACCAATGATGTTACTTGCCATCGTAAGGATGGCAGTCTATTTCCATGACTTTGGGAAAGCTGAAGCGATCAACTTGTAGCCAAGATGGGCCCCTAGCGTTCCCAACTCGCCGCGTAGCAAAGCTCCTTATGGATCTCAAGTTACAGGTGATTCCATCCAAAAAAACGGATTTTGGCAAAAAAGCCTTCGGCTTCCAGGCCAAATAAGGCACATAGATGGCAAGCCCCTCCTTCGGAGGCTCGCTTCGCTCGCCTCCGAAGTCGGGAGGGGCTGGTGTTAAGCTAGGGACTTCTCCATCCCTCACCCCCACCTAAGTACTACATCCTACACCCCCCACAAAAAGAAAAAAAAAAGCAAGAAGCACTTTGGTTGAGAAAGATGCACTCACCAATTGTCTTGGTCTTGGTCATGGCATTCTGTCTACTCAGACGTGCCACCGGGCGACACAAAGGTTCTGATGTGATCAGCGGTTCCGAAAGGGGCGCTGGTTACAAAGTAAGCAATCAACCCATTCCTCCAATCTAATCCTCTTCTAACTGTGAACTACTGGAAGAAAAAAAGACCCCGTACCACTGCCTTTCTGACTCCGGGCATCCTTACAACACATCTTTTATCTCTGCATTTCTCCCATAACCCTCACGTCCCAAGCGGCACCCACCATATTCCATGTCCCCTCCTGGCGTGTGTGAGGAGTGCCGAAATCCCTATCTGCCACCCTATTGCAAAACAATCCACTGCTAATTGGTCAAGATTCTTACCAGCCCTATCAGCAGACATAACTCGGATTAAAGATTGTGGATCACATCATGCTCCTTTTTCTGTGTTCCGTTATCCTAAGAGCATCTGTCTGTCTTGTTGTAGTCTTCTTGAAACCAGACGTGTTGGTGCCCGCTTGCACGTCTCTTTCCATTTCTCTTGTGGGTTTCCGAATTCATTCTGTTGTTTTCTCCTCCATGAATCAAGCAAATTTTTGACTGCAAGGTGTCCGCCTGTGACCAACATTTTACGAACTTAACACAAGTCCCGACCTGTGGTCGGGGGGCCCAAAGGGCCCGCCGACCGCAGGGAGGGACTTGGGGATAAAAGCCTGTATTCAGCGTGAGAGCCTGGGCCAGATTTTGCACATTTGGCAGGGCAACTTTTCCCTCTGTGATTTTCTTGACTTTTTCCAAGAATTTAGCCACCGCCCTTGGTACCCAACAAAACTCCTCTTTCTTGTCTCCATTTTGATACCAGCATCATCCCGATAGCTATTGTTTCATGTCTCCAAGCGCCAATAGAAAATTGTCATTTTTTCCTGAGCATTTCTCATCGTGTAAGCCTCCCATTCTGTATTCTCAAGATCTTCCCTGTACCTCTCCGCACTGGTGTCTGTATGAAGAACTAGAGAGATGCGGGCCTTGTTTGTATTTCTTCTTTCCCTTCGAATCAGACAATTCGACCTATTTTTCAATCTGCTATAGCAAGCTGATGCCTGATGATGAGGCTCCCAGATTTGGTGGGAAGGTGCGCGCTGGGCTGGCCTCCACCCTTGCCTGGAAGGCGGGTGATTGTGATCCAAGGTGTCATCACAGGAACACGAAAACTCAAAAAAGCGATGAATACAGGGGTCCTCAGCCCAAGGGCTCACGCTCCCAGTTCACTTTTGCCCGTAGGCCTCTCTGTGAGACACAGAGAGGCCTAGTTAAGCTCGAACATTTTATGGCTAAGTTCAAGACCTTCGAAACACATACATATGTGGTGTTTCAAGCTCGTTTGGACACACACAAGCTGAGCCAAAAAACAACCAAGCGCGCTTGACGGATGCTGACGCCAGCTTGGCACATACCCAAGCTCACTTGGCACAAACTCAACACTCACTTGGTACATAGTCCATTGCACCTTCTAGCTTTCTCTGTCTGATACTCAGTCAGGAGCTGGAAGACCCCTCATGGGGGTACATGTGTTGCTCCCTAGGGAGGGCTTGGTTGGCTACGCTTTTTGGAAAGCTTGTGTTCGTTGTTCACGAAAGGCACCACACCCCCAACACAAGACCCGATGGCCACCACCAACAAAAAAAATCTACAATCATCATGTTGATTTATTGGTACATGATATACACAAACAGGTATTCAATCAAGACAAGATTTTTTTTTACGGATTGGAGAGGATTAGATCAATGTTTTTGGCACGCAAATGACTGTCGGCAAAAAGCGCTCTGATCAGTCCCACGATCTCCTGCTTGCTGAATTCACTCAGATGTCCCTCTTGATACATCCACATAATGTCCGCCTTGAATCGGTATACCAAAAGAGGACCGATCAGCAACCGTTCCAAGATTTCGGGGAAAAAAGAATGGCGACACATTCATCACACCAAATAGAGGGAGGGTGAGAGGAGTAAGAAATGGGGGATGTTGGCGCACCATTGAAGCTTCTAGCAATTCGGATAAGAAACAAAACTTAAACCAACTAGGAAGGTAACGATAGATATCGGCCTACGAAATCAACCATGAGCATCAATAACCTTGGGAGCAACCACCGACGAGGGAAGGGAGGAGAAAGACTTACAGGATCGAAATCGGGTTGCAAATTAAACAAGTCAATCAGAGAATGGAGTGATTTGCAAATCGTATTCAACTGTTTTGAATCGCTCTCTTCTATATCCGCTTGCTCCTCAATCTCATTTAAGATCCGCTGAAGTACTGATTCCACTAAGCTTCCCAGGGACCTCAAATACTCTGATCTTAACATCACCGGCTATCAAAATGAACCAAAGTTGAATACGATAATAATAATCTTGGGGGCAAATGATGGATATGAGCAACGGAGCTTACCTTCCAAACTTGGGCCAGACTTGTGAGAGTATGAGCGACTTGTTTACATGCCCGTTCACAGGCCAAAAATCGATCTTCCCGTGAAGTCTTCACAAACCCTTCAGCTTCATCCAGGCACTCCATCAGAGCAGCCCTTTGATTAGCCTAAAACCATCATGAAAGACAAGGTAAGCGAAAGAATCAATAGTGAAGATGAAGAGCTGATGTGCATTACCAACTGTCTCTCCCGTACTACGACGGCAAGACTCTTCAGGCGCTCGGAGAGTATTTTGGTTTCTTGTAGTTCGTTTAATCGGGGGATGTTATGTAATTGTTTCGATAGCCAATCACAATCGTTTGAGAATTGGACACTTAGTGAAGGCACGGAGTCAAGGAGCTTGGAGTGGTGAACGATCATCACAATCCTAAATAGATCCACCACATCCAATGCCAGCTTGAGCAAACCAGGTCCAGACTGTGAGAGACAAGGGCTGGGGAAACTTTTCTCAGTGCAAAATAAACTATCAGTCATGCTCACATTTAATCGCTCCTTCCTGGGGAAATCGGAAGATTTATAGTGGGAGAACTCACTCAGGCTTTTCAGTTTCAGCTGCGTCATCTACAACTTCTTGGACGATTTCTAAAACCCTCTGCGCCAATGTTGAAATCGTCAGCTGCTCCACACGGACCGCTGTACCGGGCGACACCTGATGTGATGTGGAGGTATTTGCGACTTTGTTTTCTGACTTGACATTCTGGGTATCATTTTCTTCAGCTGAAGTTTCGGTAGGAAGGTCGTCACTCCAGCCCCATCCGTCGTCATCTACTTCACTTGTGACGGGTGATGGCAAGCCTCCACGCAATCTCATGGCATCACCTTCGGACGGGGCAGGCTCTTCTGGCTCCAATCCCCACGCATCCAGATCAGGATCATTTGGCTCCTCAAATCCCCAAGCTTGTTCTTCGAATTCTTCGACTACCGGCTCTTTCAATGCAGATGTTTCAGCATGATGGGCGTTTCCTTGCTCGATACCAAAGTTGAACAAGGATCGAAAGTTCTTGGAGGCTGGGGACGGGGATGATTCTGGCTCTTGGGACGATGGTTTGGAAGGCTTGTCAGAGGGTGATTGGTGCTGTGAAGAGCTCGAAACAAGGTTAAACAAAGACCTGAAACCCGCGGCTGGTTGAATAGACTCTGACGATTGATCGTCTGATACCAGTACCGACGTGCTCGAAGAAGGGTGGGAGTTCCCCCGGGGCAATTTTGGATCCGCGCCGCTCTCTTTGCGCGGTGAAGGTAAAGTTTCGACTTCTGGTATAATTTCCCATGGCACTACAACGCTCTGCCATTGCGTGGTGACCATTTCGGTTCTGGCGCATTCCAATACTCGGGTGGCTACTTTCTGAAGGAATCGCTCTTGAACTTGCTCACACCATTCTAACAAACTATTCTTCTGAGGGTTGGGGAGCCAATCATGATCTTGCAACCAATTTCCAAACAGGCGTGTCTGATCTCGAAGGTCGGTGAGTTGACTTAAGCGGGTTTTATCACGAGAAGAGCTAGGCAATCCAGAATCTAAAGCTTCCGTGAGCAGTCTGGTTTCAAGTAGTGGGATTATTTGCTGAGAAAATATTTTCTGAAGAGGTTTTGTCAAGAGTCTTTCTTGAAGGGTGGAGAACAGCAAGCGCAATGAATCGTACAAATCAAGTCGATAACCATCAGCTTGTGGCTCGAAGGCTAGTACACAGTGTGATTCATCCGACTTTTGGGCAGGAACTAATTTCAGATGTGTCGATGCATTTGTCAAAGAATCAATGAGTGGAGCGATTATTTTCTCGATAGTGATGTTGGCGATTTTCTGGAATTGAAGGGTGATAAACTCGTTCCCGCTAAGAGCTTGCAAAGCCTCAACAGCTGAACTCCATTGAATGAGCGACTCGGTCTGCTGGGGTGTTCTGGCGTTTACAAACAAGTTGAACTCGAAGATCGAATCCTCTGGGGTTTTCTTTCCATTGTGAAAGGTAAAACATGCCCTGACATCATCAATCAATCGTTGTTTCAGATCTTCTTCCAATTCTTGAATTCGATGTACGGCTCGTTTTGCTAGACTTGACACGGATTGATACTGTTTTAAGAGTTCAACTTCTGATTTGGTTGGTGGTAAATTCGAAACAGCCGTTACGAGGTCGTCAGAATAAACGAGCCTCGAGAGTGTCGATAGTTTCTCGTAGGCAGTTGAAAGCGATTGAATGGCTTTCAAGTTTTGAGATGATTCAGAATGCTGGATAGAAATGGACTGGTGATATTTGAGGGCAGAGAGTAGGTTCGGGACAAGTCCGTTCTAAGATACCTCAGAAGCAGGATGGAGATCAAACGAAATAAATGAACTAAAACGACAAGAGTACGAGCAAAGCATCTAGAACGAAGGCGCTAACTATGGTAGTGAGTACTAACTTGGGGGTCGTCTAGTTTTTGGTCGATTTCATTCAGCTGATTTTCGATATTTATAGATTGGTGGTATAGGGATGATCCAGTGATCGACTGATGTTGAAAATCTGACCAACTAGATTTGATTGTCGATTGAATGTGAGTCTTTCAGGGATGAGGGTTGTTTCCCATGGTTTTTTTTCAAAAAAAAGAAATACCAATCTGGTCAGTCAAATTGTAAAATTGAGCGAGTCTGATGGTGAAATGATGAGAGTGTCTCTAACCTGAACCCGTGTGATTTCATTGTCGATCTGAGCGAGATGATTGTTAATGGATTTCGAGCTGGTATCAGGAGATGGGTCAACCAGAGAGTCGAGGAATTCGATCGTCTTGTTCCTGGAGCTCGATGCAGCAACGAGGGCCATGACGGGAGTGAGTCTGACTTGAATGCGGTAGTTTTTGAAGTTTTCCTCCACGTCGTTTTGTTTTTCTTCCGATGGGTTTCTCCTGATAAGCTGTTGACCGACCAGACATGTCACCCATTATATAAACCGGGGCTTTTCTGTGACAGGTCACTACGATTCAGCAATCACAGGTCGCCCCCGGGGCAAATCGGGGTCATGACAGGCAAACATGTTACATG